>CANTUT010000042.1:80000-160000 GCA_947687605.1 Reutealis trisperma | reverse complement strand
TTGTTGTTGTTGTTTCTATTGCGTTTATAATATATATGAAGTATGGCCAACAATATTAGGATGGCCATGCTGAGGAGGATGAGGAGGATGATAATGCTGAGAAGCATGATTAGTTTTTTTTTTTTTTTTTTTTTTTAGTTTAGTTATTTTTATTACTTATAAGGTGTACAGTACAATATACTTTTTGTAAATTATATTACGTTATATAATATTTAATTTTGATATTTATATTATATAATTTTTTATAATTTTTTAATTAATATCTATTATATTAAATTAATTTATTAAATATTTTTAAAAAATATATATACTGGCCAATTTACTGACAGATTACTAACTGTTTATAATCATTAAAATAATAGTTTTCAATAAATTATTGACAGATTACTGACCATTTTTGTAATTAAATTATTTTTTTAAAATAATTTACTAACTAATTAATGATTTTTTTTATTAAATTATTTTTAAAAACTATTTACTGACAGAGTACAATCGATTGTATTATTAAATTATTTTTATAAACATTTTACTGATGGATTACTGACCATTTTGTTATAAAATTATTTTTAAAACTCTTTTACCAATGAATTACTGACTGTTTTGGAATAATAAAATATTATTTTTATTAAAGTTACTGACATATTAGTGAGGTTTGTGATTATTTAATTTATTTTTTTGAACAAAATTACTGTGGATTTGTAATAAATAGCGACTATATTTCTGTCAACAAATTTACTGACGGATTGTGTAAACCGTCATTACAGAATTACTAACCATCGATTTACCGATGGATTTTTGCCATTCCTAATCCATTAGTAAAATGATTTACTGATAAAATTTTCTATTGGTAAATGGCTTTTTTTTTTTTTTTTTTTTGTAGTGTATGCGTAAAGTTCATATATTATAATCCAGAAATTCAAAAAAAAAAAAAAACTATAGGTTCATAGTTTAAAAACAAAATATTCATAAATTATAACCTAAAAGTTTATCACAAATATACCTGAGGTTCATAGTTCATAAACTTAAGAACATATTTATGTGTTAACTTATAAATTTACAATTCACAAATGATGAACTTACACCTTATATTTGATGAACCTATAAGCAATACTTAATAATCATGTTGCTTATAATTATATTTAATTGTGAATTTTCAATGTACTTACATCGTACTACCAATAAATTTACATTTTTTGTTTAATAAACTTACAACTTATTATATATGAATCTGGATGATAGTGAAAACTCATTGTCAAATAAATATAAATATGATATTTTATAAAAATGTAAAATTATCTATAAAAACCATTTAAAAAATTACCCATCAAATGTTGAAATTTATAAATAAAAATTACATTGAAAAATTTTATGCAAAGTAAAAATTAAATTCTTTATTTTCTATTGATACTTATGGTATTAAAATTAATTATCATTTTAAAAATTAAATAAAAAAACTCAACCATTAATGTAATTTTTGAGAAATAAAATAAAGTAAATATAATTTTAATTGCAAATATTACAAATAAATAAAAAAGAAAAAAATAACTAAAAAAAACAAAGAATAACTAAAAAAAAAATGTTTGAACCTAGGATCAATCTTGCGACTTCAAGGATTTGAGACTAAAGTGATAACCAGCTACACCAACTAATCATTTTCATATTTTTCCCACATATATGATAATTAACCTATACTATGAAATCATAATATATCATGGTCTCCTGATCTAGGATATAATTTGGCTCAGTGCATTATTGCGCTACTTTTGAATTAATTTTCGGCTTATTTAGCTCTATAGGATAGCGTAAACAAAATTTTCTATTTTAGTCCTCAAAAAATTGTTTAACGGATCTCTTAATTCACAATCATGAGAGTGTAAGTAAATGTGATAAATGAAAAATGGATTTTTTTTTTTTTACTATATCATCCAATTTTATTAGTGTCACTTATAATGTGTAATGATAATAATTGATAAATTTAAAAATAAATAAAACAAATAATTAAACTTATTCTAAAAATTAAAATAATATAAATATATAATTATATAAATTATATATAATATAATGTAAGGATTTTAAAAATATTAACATGTGTTATATTCACTATCAAATAAAATGATATTAGTTCCAACTTTAAAATAATTTAAATATTCATTTATTAAATTATTAACAAATAATTATAATTTTATAATTAGAAAGCCCCCTTCTGAATTAGAAAGGTTCCCATTTAAGATGTTTCAGCCATTTGATTCATGAAATTCAATTTTCACCTAAAAAATAAATAATTATAATTCAATAATATTATTGTTAATCTCATTTTTATAGGCATGATTGTAAATAAAATGATAATTTCTCATGTTATATATTGGACCATTCAAAACTGAATTACATATAGGCCTTGTTTGGTTAGTTGAAATAATGAAATTGGAATGAAAATGAAATATTTATTCCAAAATTTATATTGTTTAGTAAATTGAAATAAGAGGAAGTAAATGACCTATAATAAAATTAAAATGTTCTTGGGTTTTTATTCCTGAAGGAAGACATAGGAATCAATGGGAATACAGAAGACAGTGTGAATCTTTAATTTTACACCTTATTATTATGCTGCAATTTGACACCTAATAAGATTAGTGCGCTACGCATAACCAGCACGGTGGTCCTGCCAGCTTGTTAGTAGGCAGGAGTTAGGGGCAGTGCCCCCGGAGCCAAAAATGGACTTGCAGTTATTTTAGTACGATAATACTTAATTTTTCAAACAGCGATACTTTTTCTACCTTAATCGGACCTTCTATATCATACAGTATTTTTTCAAAATTGACTGGATTTTCTCCCTAACTGACTGTTAAAATATTCTAAAATTAATTTCAAAACTATCGACATTGATCGATAATTTTTCTGAGCTTTATAACTCCAGAAAAATAATCTAGAAGTTCCAAAACCTAACCAAGTGAAAAAGTAAAAATCCATCAGCATGCCTACTGAGGCTCTGGCGGGGCCATCGCCCCTCCAGGCGGCACGTAGCCCAACTGGTTGGTTGCACCGCCCAGAGCGTTGGTGGCACTGCTAGTGCAGGCCCCACAGCCCCGCCTGCAGTTCCCAAAATATCCTCTAATATGTTTTTTCAGCCCTTTCTAGCCTTACTCCTCATGGTCTTTTCACATTTTCACTATCTAAACTACCCTCACTTCCCTTTGCTTATAAATAGGCCCTCTCTCCTTCATTTGAACACACACCTCCAAAGTTGATATAGATGGTTATCTATAAACTTTTCTTCTACTTCTCCCTTCAATCACTCTCTAATTAATTAATTAATCTTTTTAATTAATTAATTATCTCACCCTAACCAAGTTAATTAATCTTTTTAATTAACTAAAACTCTTTTTTTAATTAAAATTAATCACTCAATTAATTAATTAATCTTTTTAATTAATTAATTAATTACTTTTTTCCAAAACCAAATTAATCATTTTTCTCAATCCACCTTTTATCCAAATTAATTAATTAATCTTTTTAATTAATTAATCCATCCACCCTTTTCATCATATTAATTAGTTAATTAATCATTTTAATTAATTAATTAATCCTTCAAAATCAATCATTTTCTTAACCCACCTTTTATCCAAATTAATTAATTAATCTTTTTAATTAATTAATTCATCCACCATTTTCATCATATTAATTAGTTAATTAATCATTTTAATTAATTAATTAATCTTCCAATCCATCCAATCACTCGGTCTCGATAAAATGGAACTTCAGTCCGATAAAACTATTTGCCTACCAAAAACAAAGGTATTAGCTTTTTTTCCTCATTCTCAACACATTTAAACCAAAATCAATTTGATTAACTTCTAAACCCCTCCACTTAATTATGAAATGAACTACGTGAGTTTTGATCCCAATTCAATGGGATATGTAGGCACGTTTGAAATCTGAATCTAAACCTCAAATCCAAATCTCTATCAATAATTTATGGATATTTTATTTTTCTTCTTGCACTCATATCGTATTTATGCATATTATTTACAATTATCATCTTATAATATTTGTTATTTATGAAAATAATTTTTCAAAGTCAAATTAAACTTAAAAGTCAAATTTTAATTATTTAAAACTAAAAACCTAGTCCCCATGCTTAATCTGGTTTGAGGCTAGTGATTTTATCCATGGGCCAATTAATTAAAAATTAATGAATTGGAGTCAACTGGGTTTTTCCTTAATTTTTCCATTTAAAAATAAATTAGGGTGGCTACTCCTAAAAATTATTTTCAAAATCAACTAATCCGAACCTGAAGATTCCATCGTGGATCTAAACCTGAATAAGCATCCCAATTCGTTCTAGTGAATTGGACCAATACTCGGCTAAGACCTCACAGATGAAAATAAAAGTTTAAAAGTGGAGAGTGAAGTATACTTTGATAATTTTATTTCTATTTCCATATTTTGCTTACTACACATAATATATGAAATTTATATTCTAATTCCTATTCCCATAATCTCATTTTAATTAAATTATTTCTAATTCCATGACTATATATCTAATAACGAAACAGGCCCATAGTGTTAATAGCACTAATTATTGGCTAACCCTTGAAAGTTAAAGCTAACTGAAAGTAAAAATGTTACTAAATAAAATAAACTATCTAAATAGCAAAAATTATTTTCTAAATAAAGATAAATTATCTAAATACTAAAAATTCTAAATAGATATTTTATTCTTTGATATATTCCATGGTTACTTTATTAAAAATCAAAGTAAAATCAACTTTATTTTATTTTATGAAAAAAATAGCTCTGTTATGAAAAATCATAATTTTCTTACATTTTTTTCGTAATAAACTATTTTTTCATAGTTCTTCTTAAGTATCATTTGGTATAGTTCCTGAGAAGTAAACTTCATGAGAAATAGACTTCCCAAGAATTTATTTCCTAGGAAATAAACTTTTTGGGAAGTAATTATATGTTTTGGTTTACATATAATTTTTTGAGAAATATATTCTTTTTATTTGACTTAATAATAAAAAAGATAATATATTGCTCAATTTATTCAATCATATTTAATGGAGAGTAAATATTTTAATTTATATCTATTTTAATTAAGGAAGTTTAACTTCCTTAACTATTCTAAAAAAGTGTATTTTTCCCAAACTCATGAAGTAGATATCCTAATTTCTAGGAACTTTTCTCAATAATAGTTACCGAATAAGCCAAAATTATTCACTTCTCAAGAAGTTATATTTTCTGAATTTATTTACCCCATACTAAACAATACTTAGTTGTGAAAAGAGTTTTAATTTGATGAAAATATGACTTATCTTGTACAATTCAATAACTTTACGAAATATTCTTAAATTAATGAAAAAAAAAATTCTAATTATAAAAAAATAGCTTTTTTACGAAAATCACAATCTTCTTATTTTTTTTTTTTTGCAAATAAAACTATTTTTTATAATTTTTCTTAGTTGAAAAAAAAAATAATTTTACGAAAATATTAATTATTTTGTACAAAACAATAATTTTATGAAACAATTTTCTAAATTAGCAAAGAAGAAAAGTAATTTCTTAATTACTAAAAAAAGACTCTTATAAAAAATCACAATTTTCTTATATTTTTTATAAATTAAATTATTTTTTCATAAAATTTATAGAAAATAAAGTATTATATTTTATTTTAAAGCAAAACAACCTAAGAATTTGCCTTTATCCTTTTTATGCATCTCATTCAAACCCTAAAATCTTGTGATTAAATATTTAGCATTAGGCCCTTTCTCTTCATTAATTTATCTTTATTCCCTCCAAAATATTGAAATTCATCAATATACTATATATTAAAATTTAATAAAAAAAAATTGGGAATCTTTCTTCATTTACTTATTTGGTTTTTAACTAATTTTCTTAAAATTTTAACTTTTAAATGAATTGTCAAAGAAAGAATAATTATTTTTCTCTTCCCTTCTCTCTCTAAAAAACCTTCTCTTGCCCTTCTCTTTTAGTCATCCAGAGTGCAAATGAAATTTTATATTATTAAAAATTGCAACATAAAAACACAAACAAATTTACAGAAAAGAAGAATTTATTGATGTGCCTATAGTAAAGTTTCTCCTTAAATCAGAAATCACAAAGGGACAATTCATTGACAAATTAATGACATGAGAGTAAGAAATGGACAAATATAAAATTTCCAAGAAACCTAATCAGTTGCTTCAAGAAATGGATAATCAGTATAACCAACAACAGGATCAGATACATAGCATGTGTGTCTGTTGTACTTGTTGAGAGGAGCATTAAGCTCAAATCTCTTTGGTAAATCTGGATTAGCTAAGAAAAACTGACCAAAAGCGACAAGGTCTGAATGGTTTTCCGCCACAGCTTTGTTACCATCTTCCTTGTCATAACCCCCAGCAGCAATAAAAGAACCTTTGAAAGCTTTTCTCATGGGGAAAAGACTGTCTGGACAATCAGTTTTTTCTCCAAGTGCTTTCATTCTTGGCTCAACCATGTGGCAGTAAAGAACTCCATATTTATTCAATGACTCCGCCATATAAAGTCCCAGGGCTTTAGGATTTGAATCTCCTGATTCCATACAGTCTAAAAATGGAGAGAATCTAAATCCAACTTTATCTGCTCCTATTTCATTCACTACAGCTTCAACTATTTCCAGAGGAAATCGGCAGCGGTTCTCAAGAGATCCTCCATATTGATCTGTTCGATCATTTGACTGATCTTTCATAAACTGGTCAATAAGGTAACCATAAGCTCCATGGATCTCAACTCCATCGAAACCTGTAAAACAAAAATGTATATACATAAATATGAGAGATTTATTCATGTAGGTAACCAGTTGAAAGACTGATTATGATCCCAATAGTCTCAAAGAGCAGAGAAAGTGAGAGAGTTTGAAGAAATGCATGACTTCTGAGATCGTTTGACCAGAAGTTGGATAATTCACTGATAAATTCAGAGATTGTGAAAAGCACTGAAAGTTTCAAAATGAAACAGCGAGCCAAAGACATACTCTTTATGACATTTAACTTGCCAAAAACTCAAAAAGAAACTTATGCGCCCAGTGTCTTGCTTTAGGAAGAAAGCCTACCAGCTTCCATGGCATTTATTGCAGCAAGTCTAAAATCATTCACGATGTGAGGAATTTCTTCTGCTCTTAGTCGCCTGGGAGGTGCGAAGTCTGCAACATCAATACCATTACTTCGTAAGTGTGAAGTCAAAGGCTTGTCTGTACAAGAGATTGGAGCCTGCCCATTTGGCTGAAAACCTGCACAGCACAACAATAAAGGTAAAATAAAACTCTAGCTTCAAAGAAATAGCAAATTCAATTAGATGAGTTGAGTTATTCTAGCAGATCTTGCCAATATTTGGCAGTCGGAAACTGATCAAAACCAGGCATTCAATACTTCAAACAAGTTGGAAGTATCCCAGATGTGAAACAACCTTACCTGAGCTTCATCAACAATCTGACAAGACGAACATTCTCAGTACAAGCTGTTCTTTTTTATCAAAAATGATCCCACATGCTAGCACTTAAATATTGATATGCATTTGCACATCAAATAAGGAAACATATATGGATAGTCATTGCCAAAGCTTACCCATTTTTTTCTAAGTTATCTTTAGATAAACAAAGACGAAAAAAAAAAAAGGTGCAAGTTCCTTCTGAGTGATTTTATCACTAAAAGGGAACAAAATAAACTTGAAGATACTATTCAGAACAAGGAAACTTGTCAAGTTCAGGGATACCGTAAAAGGACTACTGCCGTCCTATACAATCTGTGCTTCTTTAAAGCACCCAACATAGTATATAGCATAATGCTTATGACTAAATATATAAATCATATAAATAGATGTTTTACTCTAAATGATTAAACTCTCTTCACTTAAAGCAAAAATGGTCGCTTCCCATCAAATTTGGTATAAAACAGAGTTGAAGTCAAGCAATTGATGTCAATTCATGGAAATTAACTATAGAAAAGTTTAACTACTTGTTTAGGAATGGTGTAGTATGGAACTCTTGACCCTCACCTACAATCACCTGTATAAGAGTCAATCTAATAATTGATTCTAGTTAAAGCAATGAGGTGTCACTGCACTAAATTTAAATCATAAAACTCTTATGAATATGATTACTGCATAGTAAAGACAAGAAACATGCACCAATTTATTGAAGCCAGTATCATAACAGAAGCATTTTGGTAAATATCAAATTCATCCAAAATAATAAAACATACACTATATTTACACAGAAATCGCAAGGCCAACATGCTAAATTTAAACAAGAATATACCTGCAATTGAAACTCGACCAACATGCCAAATTTGACAAAAGAAGATGCCTCCTTTGGCATGAACAGCATTTACAATGGGTTTCCATGCTTCAACTTGTTCTTTGGTCCAAATACCAGGAGTGTCAGGATACCTTTAATAAATGCAAATAAACCAAAAACATTATGATCAATCTATTTTGAGCGACAAAAAAAAAAATTAAAAAAAAAAAGAAAAAGAGCCCGATTGGTAACAATGTAGCAAAAATTACCCTTGAGCAGTGTCAGAAACTCCAGCCGCTTCGCTTATAAGAAGACCCCCATTGGTGGTTCTCTGAGAGTAATACAAGATGGCATGTGGTTGAGGAACATTGTGGTAAGATCTCATCCTGGTTAGTGGTGCTAGAACAACTCTGAAAAATATACATTAAACAAGAAATCAATTTTATCAAGCTTTAAACTTCCTGAGCCAAAGAAGTTAGCAAAGAGAACTTTAGCCTGGTACCCATTATCACAATTTAGAGAGAAGCATATGATTAGTTTGGAACAGCTTGATCAAAATTACACGACCCAATCAAGTAATACAACCAACCAAACAATCTAGCCATAAAAAATCATTAAACAATGAGGTAACTACATCTATAGGCTATATTTACATTGAAAATAACAATTCCACCATCTCTAAAATCTAATTATAGAAAACACAGTTGAATTTTCTACAGAAGGGTATTGCTGTTTGCTAGTAATGAAAAAACAAAATGGGTAGATTGAAATAAACCCCACCAAACACACTATCCCAGTTAGGAATTAGCACAAACACCTGTTCCATATAAAATTACGCACACAAAAACATAACCATCAAGGAATTACCTGTGAGAAAGATTGAACTTGCCCAACTTGTATGGAGTGAGAAGAGGAATGGTGGGAGATTGAGCAGTCATGGCAGTGTTGTCTGCGTTGTCTTCTTGTTTGTGTAATGTGGTTTCAGAACTCATCTATAGAGTATATTTGGCTAAAATGAATCTGAAATGAAAGAATAAAAACCCAATTTGGCTGATTGGGTATCTAAAGAAAGCAAAGAAAAGACGATCGAGAGGCCAGCAACTCCAAGTTAGGTGGAAAATTAAAGAATCCATGGGAGGAAGGTTCTTTCTCATAATTAACAGATTATGTTTTATTTTTTTCTTTGTTTTGACGTAGACAACGCCGGATGATTTGATTGTTAATATTATTATTAATAGGATAGAATATTATTTAATTTACGATATTTATTTAAAATAATAATTTTATTTTTATAATTTAAAAAAATTTTATTTTAATTATTTTAATTTTGTTTTATTAAATAAAATAGTAATTTCGTCCAAATTTCTTTAAAATTCTATTAAAAAATTAGAAAAAAAATTAAAAAGAAAATCTAATAATATCTAATATCTAAAATATCTTCAACATCAACACACCACAAATACACCATCACTTTTGCTTTGATTTTTAATTTTTTTTCTTTTGCTATTATTTTTTTGTAGTGGGCCGACTTACTTTTACTTTCATTTTCATGTTTTCATTTTTTTTTCTTTGGCATTTTCAACTGATTTTTTTTAGCTATTATATTTTTTATTTCCTTCAATTTTTTCTTTTTGCGATTTTGTCTTTCTTTTTTTCTTTTTCTCTATTAAAAGAACCAAATGAAGAGCATGAGATAAAGTGGTGATAATTTTTTGATTATTTTTTGAGTTTAGTTAGAGAGAGAGAGAGAGAGAGAAATAGAGAGAGAAGGAGGGGGTATGGATGTGAGGATGATTGAAATAGAAAATTTGATTATAAATTAAGGATATTTTTGACTTTTTAATTAATTTTAACGGAAAAAATAACAAAAAGACTAAATAGTGTAATAGAATAAAACTTCAAGAACTAAAAAATGACTTTTTCAAACTGTAAAGATGAAGTCATTATTTTAGGTAAATTTTAGGGACTAAATAATACTTTACTCTAATTATTATTATTATATATTCTTATTTGAAAATTTTATTTTATTGCAATTGATATCAATAATTCAAGGTATATATTAACATCATTATATATGAATCATCACCAATTTGGCATTAATTGGTATAATACCTTGAATTATTGTTACTTATAATATCTTAAATTGTTTATTATGCAAGTATAAACATTGTATTATTGCTCCAAGTATTGCAAGTATATTTTAAGATATGACAATTTAAAATTTTATCTGTCAATGGTCAAACTTCTACAGTAAGGATGAACATGATAGAACACCATTATAATGTGATTATTGTTACTATTATTAATGGCTTACCATTATTCATTGAGACCATAAATGTTGTAAAGCCACATTGTTTCAAAGCTAGTACATTTTTTTTATTGAACCTAATGTTATTGATAATTTGTTTTAATTGTTAATAAGAGGCTACTGTGTGAATTTAATGTTATGACTTTTACCAAGCCATAGACTATGTGTATGATAGAATGCCTTTGCTGATAGGAAAAAATCCATTGGATTGTGTGCACCGGTGTGATAACCTGAATTTTCAGTGATTTTAAAAAATCTTATTTTATAAGGAAAAATAAATATTCAATTATATTCAATGTATTTGTATTTAAATTTTTCATTTTTTATTGAAATTCAAATTTGTATGATTTTGAATATTGTATTAATTATTGTTCGTATTTAAATTTTAAGATATATGTATTTAATGTAAAGAAAATATTTTCTTATGAAATAGTTAATTAAAAAAATATGTTTTCATGTATTTTGCTCCAGCCCATCTGATTGGTTTTGAGTAACCAATCGAATGGCTGCCATGGGATTCAACCAATCAGGTAAAAAGAAAGAGAGAGAGTGTGTGTGTGTGCCAGACCATCCACTTTCGCACCGACTGACGCTACTCTCTTCACCAGCTAGGCCATCTACTGGTGATAGGAAATGGCAGTCGATGGTGGCACACTGGCCTCCTGAAGCTTTCCAATGACAGAAACTTTTGATGCCAATTCCAATGACGTATTTTAGCGAAATTGGTTCTATTGTCCTTTTTGTTTAGAAAGCTTCTTGTTGATACCTGTCTTAGCCCTTAAGGACCACTAGAGAGAGAATGAAAACATGATGGCTAAAACTTTGAATTTCAATTCCCATTGACCGGCGACAAGTGCTAAAAGGTGATGTGTATTTTTTAACTCCTAACATTAAGATAAACCTATTGGTGTGATCATTGACCTCTAGCACCATTGTTCACTATAGTTGCTCGAGAGATAGTAATTCTAGTAGCCTTTTTTCGATCCTCAGATATATTTTATGACTGTCAATTGAACAGATTCTGCATCGATAAGTCTGAATTCTTTAAATTTCATAATACTATTTAATTTTGGATAGTTATCGTATATGTATGAATTTTATTTGTGTTGTTAGAGTTAGTTGATAATTGATAATTTTATGGATTTCATATATATATATATATATATATATATACACACACACACAAACACACACATATATATGTGTGTGTGTGAATTGAATTGATAATTTTCTTTAACTATATAATTCACTATTAACAATTTAAATTTAATTATATAAATTTTGCATTGTTTTGAAAATGAGTATAAAACCAAATTACTTTTGTAAAGTTTCCAATTTAGGAAATATCCTTTTTATGTTAAAAAATGAATTTGAATTATTTATATGACTATAAAGCATGTTTCTAATCTCTATGATATTTTCTAAGGCTAGGAAGTGCAAATCTTGATATTATGGTTTCTCATATAAATGATTTTATAGAGTTGCATGTTAGTATTTGAGTATAAATTATGTTTTAAAATGTTGGCATTGATTTTAAATGATTTATAAACTAAATTAGTTTTATTAATAAATACGTTTAATTGCCAAATGATTTATTAAAAAGATTCTAAAGAAAATAATGTTTTCTTTTCTATACACTTTTATTCAAATGATTTCAAGAAATGTTTTTGAAATGCTTGTAAACTCTTAATTTTACACATTTATCATCCAATCGCAACGTTAGCATTTGCTGAGTTTTTAGCCTTCAATTACATTGCCACCGGACATCCAAATTTCCTAAACTCCATACCAATAACCAATCTCTAAAAAAAAAAAAAAAAGTGCCAAGTGACACGTGGCATGCCGCACAGTAGCCATACGGCCCCCATGCAGTGTGCCGGAAAAGTTTGGTGTAGTGCTGCACAAGCCTGGTGCGGCATTGCACTAGGTTTTATGAACTTCTGATTCCCTATGGGTCTCACCTGTGCAAAAAATGACATTTTTACCCATTTCAGTCCAATTTTCTCTCATTTCTGACCCTACCCCTTATGGTCTTTTCATATTTTCACTACCTAAACTACCCTCATCTTCCTTTTCCTATAAATACGCCCCTTTATCTTTCATTCCAACACACCTCTTGAATTTGAGTAGATTGCTATCCTCAAATTCCTATATTTTTCTCCCTTCAATCACTCTCTAATTAATTAATTAATCTTTTAAATTAATTAATTACCTCACTCTAACCAAGTTAATTAATCTTTTTAATTAACTAAAACTCTTTTTTCAATTAATCACTCAATTAATTAATTAATTAATCTTTTTAATTAATTAATTAATTAATCACTCTTTTATAAAAACCATCCCTTTTCCAAAATCAAATTAATCACTCTCTAATTAATTAATTAATCTTTTAAATTAATTAATTACCTCACTCTAACCAAGTTAATTAATCTTTTTAATTAACTAAAACTCTTTTTTCAATTAATCACTCAATTAATTAATTAATTAATCTTTTTAATTAATTAATTAATTAATCACTCTTTTATAAAAACCATCCCTTTTCCAAAATCAAATTAATTATTTTCCTTAATTCACCCTTCCTTCAAATTAATTAATTAATCTATCAATCTATCCCTTTCATCATACTATTTAGTTAATTAATCATTTTAATTAACTAATTAATCTCTCAATCAATCCAATCACCCGATCCCAATAAAACAGAACTTCAGTTCGGTAAAACCCTCTGCCCACCAAAAGTCAAGGTATCAGTCTTTTTTCTCACTCTCAAAACACCCAAACAAAAATCTATCTGATCAACTCTTAAACTCCTCCACTTAATCGTGGAATGAACTACGTGGGTTTTGAACCCCATTTAATGGGGTATGTAGGCACTTTTGGAATCTAAATCCAAATCTCAATTAATCCCCTTTTCCCTTTTTTAATTAATTTGTAGATGTGTTTATTTTCACCATGCATTCATATTATGCCATATTCATGCATTTTCTTTAATATTATAAATGTCATTAATAAAATCCAATTTTCAAGTTAAATTAAACTTAAGAGCCAAAATTTAATTATTTAAAACAAAAAACCTAGTCCCTGAGCTCAACCTGGTTCGAGAATAGTGATTGTATCAATGGGTAAATTAAAGTAAAAATTAATAAATTGGAGTCAAATTGGGTTTTTCCTTAATTTTCTCATTTAAAAATAAATTAGGGTGGTAACTCCTTAAATCATTTTTAAAATCAACTAAATTCGAACCCGAGGGTTCCATCGTGAGACTAAACCCAAATGAGCATCCTGGTTCCCTTTAGTGGATTGGGCCGGTGCTCGGGCAAGGCCTCATAGCTGGAGACTTCACTAGGGATTGATTGCCACATTTTTTTTTAAGGAAATTTTTTTCCAAAATAATCTCCATTTGGCTCATTAAGTATAATTTGACTTTCATGCATCACTTTGCATAATAAAGGCTCTTTGCCTAAACCTTAGCTTTAGAAAAACTTTTGGATGGCTAGTAGTATTAGCACGACAACTCTCTTTGAGTATGTTGAGAGATAGTGAAAGCATTCCACCCCGCGACGAATCTCCCGATCATTTCGGTGGTGTAACAAGCAATCAGTACTGTTGGACCCACGTGAGGCTCCTTACCTTACATACGGTTAGGTATATCGATGCTTTAGTAGGATGGGAACTCTTAAATCAAACTACCCTTCACCCTTATATATATAGTTGCCTAGCCTTTGGCCTTAAGTTCCATGTACTGTAATAATTGATACTCTTACATGTTCATGAAACCTTTTTTAGCACGCATCACGTCATGATCATGCATACACAATATGAGAAGCTCAACAAGATCAACCCTCAAGCACCTCAAAGACCCAAACCAGTGGTCCGTTACCCTAAAATACCTCACATACTCACCCTGTCAACATATAACCCTGGTGACTAACCATGTGGAGGGAATCCTTTTCCCAACACACCTTCACATTCATGCCATTTTAATTCTGTATTCTTACCCTTCTTTCTGTCTGTTTTTTGTTTAAAGGTACCAATGGCCAATACCTTCAACTTCGATCAATATGCCATGAGTGCTTTCTTCACCAGCCTCCTTAAGAAACAAGAGGAAACTTTTCAAGCTGCACTCACCACCGCTCTTCAGACCTAAGCTGAAACTTTCACTTATGCTCTCAATGCTCATTCTACCACTTTTATTGATGCTCTCAACTCCCAACACTAGTCTATCATCAATGAGGTCAAGGAAATGACCAATGCCACTGTCACTCCCCCTCCTGCTCGTGTTGAGCCTACATTTGCCTGAGCCAGGAGTAGCCATGCCCTTACTTTTACTCCTCCTATTATCAATCTCACTGATAAAGGGAAAGCACCTGAAATTTCAACCTCTCTTGTCATGGACTTAAACACAACCACTCCCTCTCCCACTATGAATCCTTTTCAAGCTGGAGATTTCTTTAGCTTTCCTGAGACTAAGAAATTGATGGAGTAAATTGAGTCCATGGAGAGAACACTTAAGAGCGTCAAAAAGCACGAGGACATGATAGATGTCAACTCTTTAGCTCTCTTTCCAAATGCACGAGTTCCACCAAAATTTAAAATGCCAATCATGGACAAGCTTAATGGCACCATATATCCCAAAACTCATCTCAAGTTGTATATGGGTGCTAGCAATCATTGACCGGAGTTGCTATTAAATGGTTACTAGATCTCGACAAAAATCACAAGAAGACTTAGGATGATATATGTAATGCATTTGTCAAGCAAAACCACTACAACATCGAGGTGGAAGTCACCTGTCGAGATTTGGAAACTACCAAACAAGGGCCAAGAGAATCCTTCACCGCATTCCTTACAAGGTGGAGGACAAAAGTGGCTCAAATGGTGAACCATCCATCTGAAGTAAAGCAAATTGACATCATCATTAAGAACCTCGTCCCTCAATATCAAGCTCATCTGCAAACATAGTACCTCCCTAGCTTCAAAGCTCTCATTGCCACTGTCACAAAGATTGAGGATTTTATTCAATTAGGACGAATAAAAAATGAATCCTCTAGTTTGAGGTATCATAAGAACAACAACTACACCACCAATACCACCTAAAGAGAGGGAGAGGTAAATATTGTGTCCTATCACTAGCCACTGAAGTTAGAAACAAGGGAGACTTTCTCTAAGTTGGGCATGCCCCTTAGCATCATTTACCAAAAAGCCTTAGAGGCTAATTTGGTTAAGCCCTTAGAACCATGACCTCCTCTAAACCCTTTGCCCAAGGGTTATAATACTAATGAGCACTACAACTATCATTAAGGGCCAGGGCATAAAACTGATGCGTGCAAGCCTTTAAAGCATAAAATTCGAGACTTCATTGATAGTAGAGACATCATTGCTCCTAGACCCAAAGCCTAACATTAGTACCGATCCTTTTTGAACCACCGAACTCACTTGACCATCTCAAGCTTAATCTGAGAATCAGTATTTTGAGAAGAGTACTAGTGGCATTGTGCCCCCTATCCAAGTTTTTCAAGTCTATATTTGAGTCCTCTGAGTCCACGTCTAAGTCTGAGTCCCAGTATAAGTCTTTTGAGTTTGTTTTCTATTAAAATTTTCTTTGAATTTGAGTCTCAGGCCTTGCCCTTTGGAGTCTGTATTTCACCTTATAGGCTTATTGTTTAATGTACTCATGATGGGACTGTCATCAATAATAAAAAGTTTGAACTTTTTGATTTGCTTTAATTTTTTTGGATTCATCTTTAAAGGGGACATCTTAAAAAAAAAAAAAAAAAAAAAGGAACAAAAAATACAAAAATGTGAAAAGGCAAAATGATTAATTAATTATGGCACAAAGGAAAAGAATAAAAAATCACATACATTGCATTTGCATAGAAGAAGCTCATGAGCTGTTTTGTACAAGATGAATATCCTAACCTATAAGAAGCCTATCGAGGAGAAGCTATGGAAAATGAAGACAAAATAGGAGGATCCTATTCGACAGAGGCATCATCTTCACGGATGTGGACAGAAGTGAATTCTTCCATCCTGGCAACCCAGATCAACTAAAAAGATACATCATCCAAAGGTGACATATGCATTTCATTTCTTTTTCTCATGCATATGTAATCAGAACTATGTGGACTTGATTCTCCCTAAAAGAAATAACTGACAAAAAAGTGATATAAGAGATACGTAGGCAGCTCATCTTAGGTGTGGTCCAAATCATAACATAAAATATTTTGTTGTGTTGCATTGCATTCTCATTCTCTTTGTGCCTAGTAAATCATTCACTTAATCCTTTTGCCTAAAAAAAAAGAGAAAAAGAAAAAGAAGAATGCTCGCTAAGCTAAAAACTTAAAAGGGCGGCTTAAACAGAAATTAGAGCAAAAAATAAGTAATATCTCATTTAATGATAATCAAAGCTTGCAAAATACAAACCCATCATAAAGGATAGCCCTTTCAAAGTTGTTTATAACTTATTCTATTTTGTGTAGTCCTGTCAACTTGTAATTATTTTTAAAAAAAAAGGGGTCATGTTTGAAGTCATGGTCCAGCCAGTCCTCCTCTACATCTGGAGATGCCAATCTCTCGTGTCCTTATCAGACTCACAGTATGTCACAATCTCCTTCTTTGAGTCACTACTACAACTTGTGGTGTCGTACGTCCAATAGATCCCTGAACCTCCTTTAAAGAACGAGTCACTCCCTTTGTTTAGGCTGCAGTCCTCTTGCTACTAATAGCTTCTCATATAGTCTCTCCTTCCTCAGCTGCGTCATCCTCTATTCCTCTCAACAGGGCAGCCGGGTGCTTTTTCTCAATTGGTCAAACCACCTTTATCAACTATCTGGCATACCTCTCTGTGGTCCCAAGTGAAGTCCCAAAACAAAAAGCCTTATAACTGCTCAACCAACCATCACCTGATAGTTCCGGCAATGGGAGTTGTGATTTGCAAGACTCCAAGAAGAAAAAAAAAAACTGGGGGCATATCCTAAGTCTGCCTCATTTGCCTCAAGATCCTTATCTCCTAGTAGAAAGTTATTAAAACCAAACCCAACAGGCAAACTACTTGACACCCGTGGCCCCAATAAAAAGAGATCTAATCCTTTACAATTGGCAGTGCTAAAAATGTGTCATCTGAGGGCAAATTGCAAGCAACCATCATATCCGATCTCTGACCGAGTATCAATAAAGCATGTGCAAATTGAAAAATAGGGGCCACCACTTGAAAATGATCCATCAACCATACTTCCAAAATAACCCAAAACTTAAAGCAGACACCTACAAAGCACCTCCAATAGAAAGAGTAAAATAGATAAATTTAATCACTTAGTGAATAACTGGCAAGACAATTCATCTATCATCAGTGTCTCTGCTAGTATAGCCCTAAACAAACCCATAACTGACACTCAAATAGAAAATCAAGGCCCTTATGTTAAGCCTCTACACCCCTCATATCTCTTTGGTCACCAAGATCATGGAAGTTCCAATCATAGTGGTCAAATTTACTTAACCGTCACCAACCATCATCTGGCTTGCAATATCCTAAGGCAAGTCAAAAACTCCTGAAAAATTCAAAAAATACTAGACTTTGAACTCTGGCACCACCAGAATTGCCTTTGAGTCATAGCCAAGCCATATTCCCTATCTCCCTGGAATAGGCACAGCTCCTCCTCAGTAGCACCAAAACAGAAATCAGGGGCCACTAGATTCCAAAATCTGAAGTAACCCCTCGAACTCCTCGTAATACCACTATGGCAACCATCTCATACCAACCCAAGTTGAGTTCCTCAACCTTGTTGAGTTCCTCAGTCCATAAATGCATGTCTCCACAGGACAAAAAGGTTACATAAAAAAATTGCATTTACAAAGTAACTGCATAAATCCACCCTTATGGATCCATGCAACCATTCATTATAGGCATCACCATAAATCATGCATGGCATAGAAGTCAGGCAAAAGGTCCATGAATTCTGAGATATGCACGCATCATCTGTGCACTAGTACCTATGCAATCATATGCAATCATACATCATCATGTATAAGCTGAGCTAATAGCCTCACTGACATCTCTTTAAGCTTATCAGTACCTCCTTAAAGCTGACCGATACCTCTTAAAGTTGACCTGTGCCTCTTTGAAGTAAAATGATACCTTTTTAGATCTAATCAATGAAGTGTGACTTCCAGAGCCCCTTTACTCCTAATAAAGTTCCTTTGAGCCTTTTGAAAAGGTCTAACCTTTCACATTCAGAAGCCCAAGTTTCTTCGGCATAATTAAAATCTTATCAGAATCTTTCGAGCTAACTCACCATAAGCCCAGGCTCTTCCTTAGAATTTCGCGGCCCGACTTGCCATATGTCGAGGCTCTCTTTTCACTAAATTATCTTATCCAAAATCATCTTTACTTCTAGCATTAAGGCCAAATAGATAGCCTTGATTGAGATTTACCTAAATCTTCTTTACATTAAAACTAGATAGATAGTCTTGATTGAGATTTACCCAAATCTTCTTTACATTAAGGCCAAACAGATAGCCTTAATTGAGATTTACCCCAAACCTTCTTTATCTCTAACATTAAGGTCGGATAGATAGCCTTGATTGAGATTTACACAAATCATCTTTTCCTCTAACTTTAAGGCTAGATAGATGGTCTTGATTGAAATTTACCCCAAACCTTTTTTATCTCCAATATTAAGGCCAAACGGATAGCCTTGATTGAGATTTACACAAATCATCTTTACCTCTACTATTAAGGTTGGACAGATAGCCTTGATTAAGATTTACCCAAAACCTTCTTTATCTCCAACATTAAGACCAAACAGATAGTTTTGATTAAGATTTACTCCAGATCATCTTCATCTCCAATATTAAGGCCGGACAGATAGCTTTGATTGAAATTCACCAAACCTTTTTTGTCCTCTTACATTAAGGCTAGACAGATAATCTTAATTGAAATTCATCAAGACCATTCTCACATCCAACATCAAGGCCAGGCTGATAGACATTGATAAAACCTCATTTGTCCTATAGAGCTTCCTCCTAAAGGACCTGATAAGGACACACAAGCCTAGAGTCTGACATAGCACCTCTTCCCAACATTCACAATCATCAGAATCACCTTTTGTTCAAAGCTAATTCTGACAAAGGGGCAACTGTGAACCTTCAATTTTACACCCTCATCATCTAACCACAACCTTAGCAATTGCCAAGTTTTTAGCCTTCAATTACATTGCCACCGAACATCTAAATTTTCCAAACTCCATACCAACAACCAATCTCTAAGGGACCCACCTCATAAAAAATAACCTTTTTACCCCTTTCAGTCCAATTTTCTGCCATTTCTGACTCTAGCCCTCATGGTCTTTTCACATTTTCACAACCTAAACTACCCTCACCTCCCTTTTCTTATAAATATCCCTCTTCATCCTTCATTCCAACACATCTCTTGAATTTGAGTAGATTGCTATCCTCAAATTCCTCGCTTCTTCTCCCTCCAATCACTCTTTAATTAATTAATTACCTCACCCTAACCAAGTTAATTAATCTTTTTAATTAATTAATTAATCACTCTTTTTTTAAAAATCATCCCTTTTCCAAAATCAAATTAATCATTTTCCTTAATTTACCCTTCCTTCAAATTAATTAATTAATCTTTTTAATTAATTAATCTATCAATCTATCCTTTTCATCATACTAATTATTAATTAATCATTTTAATTAACTAATTAATCTTCCAATCAATTCAATTACTCGGTGCTGATAAAATGGAGCTTCGGTCCGGTAAAACCCTTCGCCCACCAAAAGTCAAGGTATCAGCCTTTTTCCTTACTCTCAAAACACCCAAACCAAAATCAATCTGATCAACTCTTAAACTCCTTCACTTAATCCTGGAATGAACTACGTAGATTTTGATCCTCATTTAATGAGGTACGTAGGCATGTTTGGAATCTAAATCCAAACCTCAAATCCAAATCTCAATCAATCCCCTTTCCTTTTTTTTAATTAATTTGTGGATGTGTTTATTTTCACCATGCATTTATATTATGCCATATTCATGCATTTTCTTTAATATTATAAATGTCATTGATGAAATTCAATTTTCAAGTCAAATTAAACTTAAGAGCTAAATTTTAATTATTTAAAACCAAAAACCTATTCCCCAAGCTCAACCTGGTTCGAAACTAGTGATTTTATCCATGGGTAAATTAAAGTAAAAAAATTAATAAATTGAAGTCAAATTGGGTTTTTCCTTAATTTTTCCATTTAAAAATAAATTAGGGTGGTGACTCCTAAAATCATTTTCAAAATCAACCAAATTCGAACCTGAGGGTTCCATCGTGAGATTAAACCCGAATGAGGATCTCAGTTCCTTCTAGCGAACCAGGTTGGTGTAAGGGCGAGGCCTCACAATGCTAAGAAACAATTTATATTTTAAATATATTGATAATCTTCTTCTATATTTATGCTCAAATTGAAATTTTAGTGTTATTGTCGTGTTGGAGACCCAAAAGGGATCGTTGAATTATGGTTGGTTTATCTAAGTTATGGATATTGTTTAGAATTGTTTATTTCTTTTGTTTTAGCCGAAAATGTCTTACTTTTAAGGGAGACTCTATCAAATTTTGGCATAATTATTAGATTCTAGGAACGTTGAAAATTAGGACTTTCTCAATTAATATTTGATTATTGTCTGTTATTATTTTCTAGATATTTTTAGTACTTCTACAGCTAGTTCTACAGATAATAGGGATTCAAATTCCTGTTTCTTCTCATCAGTTTGTGAATTGATATATTTCAATCTAATCATGCATTTAAGCATCATATTCGTGCATTAATTGAAAATGTGTGTGTATCTGTGTGTGTGTGTGTGTGTGTGTGTGCATGTATGCTATATATGTTTGTGGTAGCAATGGAAATAGGATGATGTGGATCCAAATCATACTAACACACAAATTGTATATTGATATAATGTATGATCATGTTAATAATGTTTAATTGAGTTTGAGCTAGCCTCACTATGGCTTATAGTTGCACTTTTAAGCTACTAAGGGAAGGGGTTGGCTCCCTATTTATGATAGATTGGATATTAGATGAGGGTTGAATTCCATGAACTAATTCCATCATGATTGTTTATGTACATTTATGAATGATTATATGTAATATGGAATTTTATATAGATTAATTGTGTCATGTATGCTATATTGAATTGTATTAGCTCATTGAGTTGAACGCCCACCCTTGTTCAACATTTTCTAGGTTGCAGGTTTAGCTTGACAAGAAATTTTTAATTAAGTTGTTCTTACTATTTGTCCTTTGGTAATGAAGTTTTTTATCATATTATTTTTTTATTAGGTAATTATTCTCATGTAATTATTCTCAATTTGGTAGGTATTATAAACTCTAAAATTCCACATTGGTATATCTGTTACCTAAGGGTGGGCAAAAACCAAACCAATCTATTTTTTCAAACCAGACCAAATAGAAATATTAGTTTGGTTCGCTTATATTAGTTAAATAGAGTGATTCAGTGCATGCAGGGTGAAAAACCTGTGATCATTTTTGGATTGGTTTAGTAGAAAATAAAACCAAACAAACTGAAAAACCAAAATGTTAAAACGACATCATTTTATTATATAACTACATTTTGCCATTTTGTATAGTATATATACATCTTTTACAAGCCTTTACCCTAATTGGGTAACCCTACTTCATTTGGGCCTGCTGCCTCCCAAAAGTGCTCTAGACTCTTTCTCTATTTTCTTTAAAATCTTCTTCATCTACCTCTTCCTTCAGTCTCCTTCTTCTTCCCTTAAAAAATCTTAACCCTAAACCTTCTGCATTTCCTTTCTGCTTTTCTAATCTGAATATTTGTGCAATTGTAGTATATCTCAGAGTCTCAAACAATCAAACCATATTGATTCTTGTTCTCTTCTCTTCTTAGTTCTCTAATCTTAAGTCTTTTATGTTGTTATACTGTTCTCTATCTTAGACCATCTTCTTCTCTTCTCTTCTCACTTCTCACCACTTAATCAGACTCATATTGACAATTATTGTTTTGTCTTTTAATCCATGAACCCTAACCCTAAACGATATTGCTCTATTCTCTATCTCTGCCTTAGAAGCTCTAGATAGCTCTAGATCTAGTGTTCTATCTTTGATTAATAAACCCTAAACTTTATTTTCATTTATGTAAATGAAACCCTAACACTAAATACTATTTTCCTGTCTTTGAGATATTACCCCCAGTGCTTTATTATTTGTGAATCTGCGATTCAATGGTGGAAGCATCTTTTTGCCATATGAAACTTTGATTTTCTTCAACTATTCAATAGATCTACTTACGATCTAGATTTCTAAGTCTCTTAAAAGGTGAGAACCCTAACTTCTTTGATTTTTTTATTTAGCCGATTTTTTAAATTTTTTGAATAATGTTTGTTGATTCTTCATCTATGACCTTTGCATGTTAGGATTTTAACCTTTGAATATCAAGATCTAGACCTTCATATAAATTTTATCGATTTATAAACAATGGTCCAATAGGAGAGGCTCGAAGAAAGAAAAAGGTAATCAGTCATTTTATTTTTCATGCTTTATTATAATTTTTGTGGAAATTGAAAATTTTCCAGTTTATTATTTAGGAGAATTTTATTTTTCAAGTTAAATTAGTTTTTGTCAAATTTATGCATGTTTAACTTCTAATCTATCTTTTCAATTTAAGGATCTAGTGATATAAAGTTGATTGATTAAGGATTTACGATATGATCCTTCTGGTTGTTGGTTTTGGATTTTGCATCATCTATTAAAAATTAGCAATTGCTTTGAAGAGGTATTTTCTAAGTCAACTGATAATTGTGTCCATTTTATGATGATTGCATATTTTTAATTGATGAATTTAATTTAAATTTCCTTTTGTTTTTGTGTAGATGTTTAATCAAGGCTCTTCTAGGACTGAATCCATTGGAAGCAATGCCAATGTATCCAGTCCCTCACCCATTTGTGGAAGTTCCATTGCTCAGGCAGAGCCTAATGTGGTGGAAGAATCTCCATAAGCAACTGCTACTAAACCACAACATGCAAAGAAAAGGAAACAAATGAAATCCAGATCCCTTATTTAGGATCATTTATGGAAGAATGTAAATGCAAATGGTAAGGTTGTAATGTGCCAAATGCTTGTATTGTGCTAAAGAATATACCTGTGAACCAAAAACAAATTGCACTTTAAGTATAAGGAATCACATGATCAAATGCTTAAAAAACCCTCATTGTAAGATGTTAGGCAATCGCTTTAACCTTGCAACCACATTTTGATTCTGTGAATTTGATTGAGGAGACAGAATCATTAGGATCATTAGGCATTTAGAAATTTGACCAAGATTCAATTAGGGAGGAACTTACATATAAGATCATTATAAATAAGGTACCATTTAAATTTACTGAAAGGGAGGTATTTAAAATACTAATAATGACTGCATGTCCTAGACTTAAAATACCATATAGGAGAATTTTCACAAGGGATTGTTTTAATTTGTATATGAATAAAAGGGTTAAGTTAAAATTCTTTCTCAAAAGTCATAGTAAAAAATTTTAGTCTTACTATTGACATTTGGACTAGTACTCAAAGAACAAATTTATGTGTCTAACTACACATTTCATTGATGATGACTAAAAGTTGCATAAAAAAATTCTTTCTTTAATTCCTATGTCAAGTCATCATGGTGAATATATTGGTAAGGCTATTGAAATTTGCTTGCTTAATTGGGGCCTTACCAATATATTTACTATAGCAATTGATAATGATTCTTCTAATGATACTGCCATCACTTTTTTAAAGACAAAAAAAATGTTAAAGTAGGATGGTTCTATGTCACAATGTAAGTTTTTGCATATAAGATGCATTGCCCACATACTAAAATTGGTAGTTTCAAATGGGTTAAAAGAGGTTAACCCATCTGTAAAAAAGGTTAGGGATGCAGTTAAGCATGTTAAAAATTCTCTATCTAGGTTAAAGGAATTCAAGAAATATGTGAGTTGCTTGATATTGTATACAAATCATCATTGTATTTTGATGTGCCTACTAAGTGGAATTCCACCTATTTAAATGCTGAAAACTGCACGTGAGTTTGAAAAAGCTTGTGAAAGGCTTGAGGAACAAGAGTTGAGTTTTGTGTCTGATTTAGGGGTTGTAAATGTGCCTGATTTTGTTGACTAGTCTTGTTGTAGAAAAATTTTCAAATTTTACAGCATTTTTATGAAATGACTTTGAGAATTTTTAGTTCTCTCCAATTCACTTTTGATTCCTTTTTCTCTAAAATATTTGACCTACATTAAATGTTGAAAGATGTATGTGCTAGTGTCACAACTTACTTATTAAGTCGTGATGGTCCTAGGGTATGGGAAGACATGAAGTCACCTAAACCTGTAAAACCCCATTTAACTTATAATCCTTTACCATTCATCAAGTAGGACCTTATCCTAAGATTACCTTTCCTTGTTACCCATTACTTACTTATCATTTCCTTGTTAACTTATAATACCATTTACAAACACAACTTGTAAAATTTCTAAAGTTGTATTTCATATTATTAACCAAATGTTCATTATTTTGTACATTATTGTATTAGTAATTACAGTATAATTTACAACATATGTAAATCTGGTAACATTTTAGTACTAAACCTTGGACTACTATGAAGCTCTGAAACAATGGTCTTTGTAGTCAAGAATCACAACACTTGAAATTAGTAGAGGAACTTCCAAGTGGAAGAATATGGCCTGAAATTTACCTTACTGACTCATCAAACTTGCCTAAAAAATTTAGACAATTAAGGGGTGAGACAAATCTCAATAAGTACATAATAATACAATATATATATGGTGAGTACAAGGGCCATTATCAAGAAGGGCCTTTATGGCAATGGAACGATTTTGATCAATGTTGTCATTATGATCCAATTTCTCATTTAAGTTGGAAACAATATATTTAGCAGAAATAATATTTTTCTCAAAAGCGGAATGCTTCCCACACATATAAATTAAAGA
Source organism: Reutealis trisperma (assembly GCA_947687605.1). Taxonomy (NCBI): domain Eukaryota; kingdom Viridiplantae; phylum Streptophyta; class Magnoliopsida; order Malpighiales; family Euphorbiaceae; genus Reutealis; species Reutealis trisperma. The sequence goes on along the minus strand of CANTUT010000042.1, from coordinate 134,399 downwards.
GTGGCAACCTAAGTCTTGCTCACTCACATGTGTCACATTATGCAAGACTGATCAAGTCTTACGGTTAGGCATTCCCCCTAATAGAGGTTGGGTACTTTTGCCTACCTGCAGGTTTATACCAAGTGCACATAGTCCAATGTATTACCCTACATCAGAAGGGTATTTCTACTTATCGATAGGCATTAATAGGAAGTTCATATAAGGTTCACAGTAAGGAATTCCATGATCATATTTGAATTCAACATGTTAGGTTCGCAATAGTCATATGCCATCAAGAAGCATCATATCAAATGGCTCAATATTCAATAGGAAAATTATGCTCATCAAGGAATTAGAATATTTCAATGGTAATAGTTTGAACAATAAAGGTTCAAAGAGTATAGTACATGCCATATTATATTATTAAGTACTCACCTTGGATTTCTTTGCTCCTATTTATGTTTAACTCTGATGTTAATAGTGCTCCTCGCACTCTTGGACAATATCCTTATCATTTTCTTTAGATTATACACATTTACATTTCAATTACACATTAATCACCTCTTTGTTATGTCATTAGTTTAAATTTAGCTTAGCTTATTAATACTTTCATTTTGTTCATTTTAGTGCTCCCTTATTACTTTTAAGGTCAAGGCACACTATACATATGCTTGTTACTAATTTCAATACTTTTTCCTTAGTTGTTTTCCAATGGCCAAATATATTCACTTAAGAAAAGATAATTCCTTTTCTTCCAATTTCACATTTCAACTTTCATAATAGTCAATTAGAATCAATTTGGACAATTTCTAATATTCAATGGAATTAATTCTACTTCCACCATCAAATTCCATAAATGAACCTAATTCATTAAATTTGGGGAAAATCATTTCTATCAATTGAATTTCAAAACTAATATTATACAAATTATGTTAGACTATTCTTAAACTTAATTCCCCTTTCAATTTCATGAATTCAAGTTCAATACTCAAAATTCCCAATTTTTTCATTAACCCTAAAGTTTGGTGAAAACTATTAATTCCTCATCAAATCTTCAAATTGATCATAGAATTATGAATTTGCATAACATAAAACCTATATGATCATTCAGTTGTCAATATCTAGCATTAGAACATCAAATTCCCTTCTAAACTATATTATACCTCCAAGATGATTAAGTCTTAACCTAAGTTTCCAAAGTTCATTTCAACACTTCTAAATCATTGTTCTTCATCTAAAATAACCATAGATTTATACAATTAGAACTTAGATCACATCTTTGATCATTTCCTAATAGTGACTGAAATTTATATCTAGTGTAGAAGAGACTTTATGCAACCAAGATACTAAAATCAACCTTAGATCATAGATAAGAGAAGATGAACATGAGTCCTTACCTTGGTTAGCTTTGATTTGTTATGGTTCTTATTGCAAGTGGTGTATAGAGAATTTCCTTTCTTAAGGTGAAACTTCGGTGTAGAGATAGGAAAAATGATGATTATGACATATATTTATAATGGGTTGGATGGTGAAGATTTGATCAAGCTCAATCCAATGACTAAGATTTAATCTTGATGGATGGCTATGATTTGATTAATTTGGATAGCTAGGATTTTCTCTACAATGGTGATGTTCTTAATGAGGTGTTGGAGTGCTCAAAATGAACATAGACTTATATGTAGTGAAGAGAAGAGTTCAACTTGGTTTGGGACTTTGACTTGGTCAAATTTTATGGCTAATTTGTTCAAATTTTGAAACTCTCTCTTTACAACATATTTTTATTATATTTGGCCAAATATTTTTAGCTCACAAGTTTTAATGTTCACTAACCCTAAGGCCTAATGGCTCGGCCACTTTCTATTGGGTCTTAGAGTCCAAAAGCCCAATAACAAGTCTATATATGTATGTTTCAGACTCGGTAACTTAATAAATTTTCCATTTTATTTCTTTCACTTTAGTATACATATTTCTACCTTTTAGTATCACCATACTCTTTAAACATTGTTAGATAAATTCTATACACATTTTAATACACATTTACTAGCTTTTCAATTGCATTGTTCAAATGTGTACATCATGTAGACTCATTGGGTCAAACTAAGTTTGACTTTCATTGTACCATTGCAACTTTGATTAAATTCAACTTCTCATATTTATCATCTTCCAATGTCTTAGAAGATGTTAATGCCCTTTCATTAGCACACTAGATTCACATTTCAAATGAATTATTAACATAGTCCTATTAAGTCAAACTCATTTTGATTTTCACTTTATCATAAAGGTGCTTGTCAAAATTGATTGCATTTTTTACTTGTTGTCATATTATTTATTAAAATTACTTTTTATGATATTCTTATGGTTCTTGATGTGCTAGGAAGGCCTTGAATGGTATGGTATATGGATATTATCATATCATCATTACTATTTATAGTTGGTTAAGGAAACCTTAGGTATTACAGTTGGTGAGGATCTTAAACTTGATGTATTAGGCGAAAACATGAAAGCTAAATATGAAAAATATTGGGGGATCTAGATAAAAAGAATAAAATAATATTTTTTGCTAGTGTGTTGGTTCCTAGAGAAAAAGTTGAATATATGAAGCATTCTTTTAGGGATATGTCTGGACCTCAACTAGGTGGGGGCCTGTTTTCAAGTGTGAATGTATTTGCTATTTAATGAGTGTAAAAGCATGTATTCATCACATCCTTCCTCTCAATCTAATTCACAAAGTACACTCGCCCAATCCCAAACACAATCTGATTCCCTCATTCAGCCAAAGACCACAATGTCTATTCTAAAACATAAATTTAGGCAGCATAAATTGGAAATGACAAGGGGTGAGACTAAGCAATATGAACTTGATATTTATTTGAATGAGTCTATATTAGAGGGTGAGGACAATTTGGATGTCTTAAAATGGTGGAAGCTTAATTCAGAGAGATTCCTTGTCCTATCTAAATTAGCAAGGGATGTTTTGACTGTTCATATATCTATTGTGGCTTCAGAAAGTACTTTCATCACTGGGGGTAGGGTACTTATTTGTTTTAGGAGTTCATTAACACTAAAAGTTATGGAAGTTTTGATTTATGCCTAGGATTGGATTAGGGCATCTAATAAGCCAATTATTATTGAAAAGTCTATTGATAAATTGGAAAATCTAGAAAAAGGTATTTTTATTTATTACCAAATTTTCTTTTATTAATTAATTGCTTTGACTATATTATTGTATGCTCCACTAATACTCTATTGTTTGCAAAATTGCCAAATGTAGGTCTAGGTCATTCTATTTGTGGAAGTGACTAATTTTTTTTTGCATTTTTGACTTCTTCTATTGCTGTGCTATTTTTGGTTCTATAAAGTTTGTGAGATTTTCAGTTTCCATTCTTTCTTTTTTAATTTCTGACTTCTAAAATCTAAGTTGTTGTGTTCATTAATCATCCTTGATTTGAGATACTAACATTGCTTTCTTATTTATTTCTGTAGATTTAATTTTTAGCCCTAAAATGATATATTATTTTGCTACTAATATATTTACTTTTCTGCTAATATATTTGCTTTTTTGCAGCTTTTGCCCTATCCAATTTTTTGGAAAGTTCTCTTTTTCCCATTTTCTTGTTCCTGTTTCCTATTTTTACTTATTGGTTTTTTTGGTTTTTTCTACAATTATTTTTTATTTATGTTAGTAAGTTATTGAAGGTGCAATACCTTATATAATTGTATTCACTAATTTGGTAAGTAAGAATCGACTCAATTCTACTTGGGATATGGTATTTTCATACAATGGAAATGGGCAAAGACACTACTATAGTAGTAACAATCTTTTAGCTAAGTCTTCTTTATATTAAGCTTACTTCTTTTCTATTTTATTTTTGCTTTCAGTTGAATTTTTATGCTTCTCTTTTATGTCTTTCATTTCCTTTGGTCATTCCTCCTTTTTTTTTTTTTTTTTTTTTTTTGCAATGATGTACTTGCATTTTCACTCTGTAACTAAATGGTTGTGTTTAATTAAATTGTAGGAGACACATTTTCTATTGCAACTATTTAATTTTACCTTGTTTAATCACATATTGAAAATCAACCCTTGAGCTAAGCTAGTTTTCTAGTCATTTTTTTCCTTTTTCTTTTTTTTTCTTTATTGGGCAATGATGAAGGTTCCACCTACCCTGAATTTCTACAAAATACCCGTGTCGAGTTGATTTGCAGTGACGCAATGTTGAACATTAATGTTCAATCATGCAGCCTAATTAATTTGATCGTATTCTTACATGAATGAAAAAAAAAAAAAAAAAAGACTGAGCCCTCCTTCAATTTAATAATATTCCATTGCTTCATTTGATTTGATCTTAATTTAATTCCCCTTAAAATAAATTAATTTAATTCCCCTTAAAATAAATTCTCATGGAAGTTTTGGATTTGGCAAATTGACTAGTCTTCTAGAACTAGAATTGCATAATTGTCTTATGTTAATTTGCTTCATAATATTCTTATTGTGAATTTTTCATTTAGCCCAATTTATTGTTGAAGGGACTTAGTATATTCTTATTGGATAGGGCATTTTTTGTAACCTATGTAGCTTGTAATTGTAAAAACTTAATTTATAGTATATTCAAAATCATATATACATACACATATATATAAATTAGTCATACAATTTGTAGTTAGTGATTAGTGAAAATTTTATATATATATATATATATATATATATATATATATATATATATATATATATATATATATATATATATATATATATATATATATATATATATATATATCTACATATTTTAACATTAATATTCTTATAAATTAAAAGGCCCAACAGATTGGCCTAAACCGATAAACTGAATTGGAAATCAAACTAAATTGTTTATAATTACAATCAATTTTAATTTTGGTGGTCTACCTTATTTAGTTCGGTTTGATCATTTCATTACATGTAGTTTAGTTTGGTCAATTGTTTGATCTTGTATGATGTTCTATTTAGCATGAATTTGATGATGATGATGTTAATATAATTCATGTTATAGTCCTCAGTGGCAGAAATATGATATTTGCATAGGTTCTGCTAAAAAAGGGCCTATAGTCCATATTTTATATCAGTTATCTATTTTATTGCATGTCACAGCCTGACTTGGGGAGCTATAATGATCCTAGGACATGGGAAGATATAAAGTCATCCACACTCATAGAATCCTTAACTTATGTAAAATTACTTATCAAATACCCTTATCTTATTCAATTAAGTAACAACTTATAAAATTTGTGGAATAGGCCCATAAACTTCTTACATCTTAAAAACAATTCTTATAAACTAAAGTTAAAGGAAAACATTTGAAAATAACCTAACGAAACAAAAACTTAAATAGTTCCAAACTTATAGCCATAAAACATCAATTCTTCACCCATTTTCAAGTACTTCGCTTATTACCCTCGGAGCACTAAACTGAAGTTCATTATGCACATAAATGAAGAGAACTCTACTATCTTCTAGGCAAAGCAACCACTCAAGTGAGGGAACAAGCTTGAGTTTAGTTACCCTAATCAATCTTACCATCCTGAAATATAAAAACATAGAAAAGGGTGAGTGGAAGACTCAGTGAGGGTAGATGCACACATAGGGTAGGTAAGACAATAAACATAAGCTCAATAACATAGCTTAGTTGTAATAATAAGAAATAAACAATAGGGTAGCAAAAATAACTTATAACTTATATTAACTTAGGAGTAGGGGCTATTGTTTTCTTTACTCAACTTATAGTATAAGACTGATCAAGTCCTATGGATAGCAATATTGGACCCCTACTAGCCAAGGTCTAGATACTGTGTCCTATCCTTAGGTATACCTTGTGCACAAGTCCAATGGTCACCCCATATTGAGAAGGGGTGTTTTTGTAGGCTTGGAAAATAAATAATAACATATACATAGCAAGAGTTTAACTTATATTAGAACTCTTATGAAAGAGTTCTACTTAGCTTGAAAGACTTGGTTTAAGGTTCACAGCGTCATTACATGTCATAATATAGTTTAATATGAGTTTTGAATTTAAACAATCAACTTAAGAAAGAGTCATACTTAAAGTGGGACTCTTGAGCAAACATAGCTTATGAAATCAAAATCAATTAATGGGTATGAAATCATGAAGGAAATCATTCAATCTCAAAGAAATTGTTTCATATTTACAAAGAAATAAGAGTGTGCATTACAACACATCTCAGACTTCTATGCTCCTAATTAACCAAGCTAAGTGGACCACAGGGTTTGAACCTCTTTAACCTCTACAACATAAATTAAATAGTTCTTATTTAATTCATATATTTAATAACTTATCATGTTTATGCATATTCATGCTTACCTTAAGTGGTTGACTTGAACTAGGACTCCTAGTTTCACTATGAATCTTTGGTCAAATAAGGTCAACCTTTAATATTTTTTCTTATTTTGACCTTTAATCTTGATGATTAATATTTTAATATTATTTTAATATGTTTATAATATATTTTAATTCATCTTAGGTCATGGTCAAACTTTTGACTTTGACTTTTTAAGGTTAACCCTAAAGGTACCCCATAGTGGAAGTCTTAATATTTGGCTTATTTATACTAATTAACTTCATAAATTCTTAATTAATTTATTTAATTTTATAATTATATCCTTAATTTGATGTTTATATTTAATTTAATTAGAAACTCAATTCTTAGGTCTAAAGTTCACCCCTCAAAAGATTTCAACTCGCCCATCTTTCGATTGCTCGTGTTCTTGTTATCAATTTTCAATTTTACTATTTAATTATTTAATTAATTTATTTAATTACATAATTTTAATTGAAACTAAACTTAATTAACTTTAATTGGAAAGTCCATAATTTTAAATTTTGCATGAAGGTTTTAAGAACATTTTTGAAATTCCATTTTCGATTTCTCAACGATTCGAACGCGGATTTTATTTGCAATAATTTTTATGTTCTATTGGCTCTAAACCTAACCAAATTCTACTTAAAAAATAATTATAGAACTTGGGAATTAATTTCCCCTTTTGGCCGAATGGTTATCACATAGAATTTTATTTTATTTTATTTTCAATTAATCATGTTCTTCACTAATAATCATATTTTTGTTTGCAATTAACTTCCTTTTTCATTCATAGGCACAATTCTTCTCTTAATTCAATAAATACACATCTCATTCTACTAATTAAACCAATCCAATACTACATTGCCATGATTTATATACATATTTAATTACTGTAAAAAAATCAAATAAAAATTAAATTAAAAAAATAATTCTTCTCACCTTAATTCACAAAGGTAATCCAATCCCCTTTTACTAGCCTTAGCCAAACCTTCCAAGATTGAACAACAACAATTTTAATTTTTTTTTAAAAATAGTTACTGTAATATCAGCCCATAAAAATTGAAAAAATTTAGCGTAGAGGAATTCTTACCTTGCGAAAATCGTTAATTCCTGTTGTTAAATTTTATAATTTTTGATGAAAAAGAGAGAAGAGGATTTTTTTTTCTTTAAGAGTGAATCGCATGAATAGCAATTGAGAATGGGCGGTGGCTGCTAATTATTTTAATATTCTAGGGTTTTCTTTTTTTTTTTTAATTAATATTGCATAAAAAAATACCGATTTTTAGGTTTTGGTGCGATTTTCACAAGTTTTTGTTGAGAATTTGGAAAAATATTCAACTGGACTTTGGTTCCAAATATTCTTAACTTTCATTTGGTATATTTATTTTACAACTTTGGTCAAATGACCAAAGTGCTCTTGATTAGTGGCAGCTGTTAGGGTTATTTTTGGTTTTTTCGTAATAACTTTTCTGTTTCTTATTTTTTTTGTTCAAATGAAAAGTATTGTATTTTATGTAATATTTGGGATCTATTTTTATTATTTTCTTAATTTTAACTCATATATCCTTGGTCCATTGTCTTAGGTCAGAATGGCCAAAATACCCCTATAGTCAAAATATCTCATTTTACTATCCTAACTTAGTCCTTACATTACTAAACATCCCAAAACATATTTGAATATAAAATAAGTCACATCATATCATACTTAATGCACATTAGATCCTATAATGGCTATCTTTAAGTAGAATGTTACATTGCAAGTCTTATCATTTAGTGGTTAGTCAAGCTTACTACAAGTTCTGAAAATCTTATGTTTTTCCATTCTCTAGTGCCAATCATATGTCATTAAGATCAAGTCATAACAAAGATGGTATCAAAGCAAATGTCCTACGAGCTTAAGTAAAAGTAGAGTCATGGGAGTTTTAGATGGTCTAGGTTTTGTGACACACGGAGTATAGGATTCTTTCTCATTTTTTAAGTCTCATTCACCTTTGATTTAGGTTATTCGTATTTAGTGTCTCCTTATGTTGAATATGCTTACATAATTAATTATAAAGATATGTAAAATTCCTCTAAATTTATTTTGAGCAAGTTGTGGCAATAAATTATGATTATGAAACTCCTTATATAGTTGTGCTTTTATTATTTGCTTGTTGAGATATGCCGTTATTACTATTTACTTGATTTATATCTTTCATATATCACACATTGTATGGTTCTCTATCTCAGAAGCTATGAATGATATGACAGTAATCATTTATTGGAAATTATATTAGGATGGAAATATCATTGATGTCTTTGCCTTCTTTGAATTATTGGAGTCCTTTGATCAAGGAGTTTTCTTCTATAGTCAACTCAATTATTATAAAGGTATACTATGCCTGATGGTGGGATAAGCCATGACTCCCTTTTCTTCTGATCATTTCTTAACCAAACCTAAATTTTTCAAACACATGCAAAGGAATAGTTTTCCACCTTGGGTAGAGGAGTGAACTATAGTTATTTGATTATTTTCATCAATTATATCCATCTTACAATCGTGATGAACTATTCTTTCCAAAGTAATAAGATTTCAAGAAAGTGTTTTTGTTGTATCCTTAATTATTTTAAATTGGAGGAAAATCAAACAGGTATAAATTGAGGAGGAATGTATTAGTCAAAATTCCAATTTAGTTTCTAATTCCCTCTTGAGGCTTAAAGAACCTCTCTCAATCTAGTAACTACTTTTCAAAGCTTTTCCCCTGAATTTTATGGCATCCTCTATTTCATTTTCCTCTTAACCTAGTCCTTTTCTTTATCATAGTCTTGCTTTGGAAATCCAAGGAAATATTTCTCAAAGAGCTCTCTAGGACTTAGCCACTAAGTAAATTTTTGAATACCAAACTTGTCTCATTTGAAAATTATTGATTCTAGTTTTTCCAAGAGCTAGCAAGTCATCTTGAGTATCTTTTCCTTAGGATTTATGCTTTTATGGACTTCAACATAGACTCATTTTAACTGTGGCTAGAAGAATTTCTTTATTTTATGTGGTACTTCCTTCACCTCTATCGTATTGCTATGGGAATTTAGCATTTTCATTTTCTCAAGTATATCACTTATTTGAAAAATAATACCTGAGTCAATCCTCATCTAGTTGCCATCTTGTGATGGTTCAAATCTCTCTAATAATGAGATGATTTTCTCTTTTCAAAATAGGAGAATTGATATAGAAAATGACACTAGTACCTTAGTCTATAATTGGCTTTCATCATCCTTACACAAACACAAATGATTGCACTTTAAGAACTCAACTAGTTGTTTGTCCCCAAGTCTTTGTCTATAAAACCTTTTTCTTTTCACTCTACAAAGACTTATTTAGCCATTTTAATGAATTTATAAGTTTTGAACACTTTATGTGTGATAAGAACAATGTTACTCCTTATAAGCTATGGCCTCCCAAAGAAGCTGATGCCTCTTGATGGGAGTTTTTTGCCAAGTATTGAAGGAAGATTCATACCGATAAGGAAGACTGGTAGAAAAATCACATTATGGAATTAAACTAAGGAAATGGTTCCCAACCCATGATGCCTAATGATGACAAATTTTATCTTATCCATCACCTTTGGACTCATCTTATGGATTACTCCTAAGATCCTTATGAATTTGATGAGACGGCTAATCTAGACCTATATGATGATGATGAAGTAATGAACTTATCTCCTTCATAAAAGCCTATCAATAAGTGACAACCCAAAATGCTTGTTGCCATCGTAGTCGAGTGTTTTCACTCTAAGACTTTTGAGTCCGTGAGGGTGAGAAAGTAATATTAATGTCCTTTCTTTGGTTTTGTTATTAATCTTCTTTTTTCTTGAAACCTTGCTGTGTTAGTATTTTAAGGTTGTTGTGAGATAGAGAATAAGACCAGAGACATTACCCCCATGTGTGATATGCCATTCTATATTGGAATTGATGTTGATGTTATAGCTATGGTAGCTACACTATGAGAGATGTTCTTTGTGACTGAGTCATGAATGCCATATAATTAGTCATGCGACAATTCAACTTTTATTGGATAGTTTGATTTTAGAGCTAGTAAGAGGTTAGAAGCAATTATTCAATTTTAGTTTTATAAAGTTAAGTCTCTATTAGTAAGTAAATTATGGTATGAGTATTGGCTAATGTTACTAATTTGACACCGTAGTAGTCATGGTGTTAAGACCCAATTTCTAAGCCACACTGGTCCTAGAGCATAGCTAGACATAAGGTAATGAAAAACCCATAGAATTCATGAGCACTAGAAATCAAACATGATTTTAATCGCATAACAACTGAAAATCCAACATTTCCCAATACCTCAACCTGTATAAAAATGTGCCCTTCCATAATCGCCTTATAACCTTAGTTTCAATTCAATCATGTCATAATCATGCCAATATCATATCACATACTATGCTTTAATCATATTTCACATCTCAAATTAATTGTGAAAAGAAGTTTACACCTTTGACATAAATAGAATCAAATATTATTCTCACACTTAATTTTATACACCTATAGAGCGTTTAAAATTGATAGTATTAGAAAAAAAGACTTTATATATACTTGTAATTTCCTAAATGGAGGAAGGACAACACTAATGGTATTTATGTTATATCTAAAAAATTTAGGGGAGTGGGGTGAGTATAAAACTCCAAATAAATAATATACATTATGAATGATAAAATACAATCATGAAATATCATTCTAAAAAAAAACTCAAAAACTTGTTTGTTAAATAGCTTTAAACTTGAATGTCTCTAGCATTTTGAAAACTTATAAATCAATTAATATTTTTAAACTTTAAGCTCGATAATGTGATAACATGAAAACTTGTAAATCAAATAGAATTTCTACAATATGGCATTGTTCATAAATTAAACATAAATCAACTTGTAACATGGGAACTTGTAAACTTGATATCATGGTAACTTGTAACATAAAACACAAGATTGATCAAGTACTTGAGTCTTAGGGCAATTGGCTCCTCCAGGTGGAACCTTGATAAATTTATCCCTGCCAAGTGAGCTACAATATGCACATAGCCTGATGGAACTCCCATCAGTAGAAAATTTCTATTTATTGCTCATAATCTCATTTCATGAAATTAAATAAATAAAAAGAAATGTTAATCTTGCAACCTCGTGAGTATAGTAACTTGATAATTTATTCAACTTGTGAATAATAAAATAAAAAAAATTCTAAAATATTGTAAACACATGAACGTAGAATTTTGATACTTCAATTATCTCATAAATTCATGTAATTACTTGAATATATAAATCATGAATCAGGGCATGTGAATATCTTAAACTTGAATATCACAAAATCATGAAACTTGAGAACCTAAGATATGAAAATTGTGGAAATATGAAACTTGATTATTTTGGACATAAAAATCATGAAAACATAGGACTTGAATATTTTGAACTTGAAAATCATGAAATTATGAAACTTGAATACCTTGTATATGGAAATGATGGAAACATGGAACTTGAGTACTTTAGACATAAAAATCATGAAAGCATAGAATTTGAATATCTTGAACTTTTAAATCTTGAAAACAAGGAACATGAGCATCTTAAACTTTAAAATCATGAAGACATAGGACATAAATGTCTTGAACTTGAAAATCATCAAAATATGGAACTTAATATCTTAAACATGAAAATCATGAAAATATGGAACTTAAAGATGTTGAGCATTAAAGTCAAGAAACTTGAAATATCAAACTTGTAAAATTTATCATATGAAACTTATTGAATTTCAAGTAAAACCTTGAAAACTTGTTCTTGAATTTCATGGAGCTTGAAATCTTTTACTTGTAATTCATGAAACATCTAAATTTTGTAAATTTATAAGTAATGATATAGAAATGATGAAAAATTAAAACTTAAAATTTCATTCTTGAAATTCATGGAACTTGAAAACTCATTCTTGAAATTTGTGAAACATATAAAAACTTGTAAATTTCTAAATTAAGCATATAATATGTCACTTTCATGGCAAATTTATAATGAAATATAATATGAAAATTAAATTTGACAAATATGCAATTCAATTATCAAATTTAAAGATGTAAGTGCACATTATCTAATCACCTCTAATCAAAAGCTTGGTGATTAGGTGATAAGGAACATGGATCAAGAATATGCATATCTGGTAAGACTATGGCAAGTACAGTTGATATGGATTTAGGAACTACAAAGTCTTGCAGCCAATTGGGTTTATGAGACTGTCTAGAACTCCTCTTAGGTGGAGGTCCACTTAGGATGGAATAGAAATAGGTGGAATATCACTAGGGTAAGGATTAGGATCAACTGAAGATGACATTGGCATAGGAATGGGACTGTCCAAGGTATTTGATACAAGAACTAACATAAGAGGATCTAAAGATAGATTAGAATCATGATTAATAGGAGTTGAAGGTATTTGAGGCTATATTGAATAATCAATCATTGGTGGGAAAAGTAACTAGCAATGGAAGTGGAGAATAAGAAATAGGATCAATATTGATATTAGTGTAAGGAAAGCAATTTTCAAAGAAAAGAACATCCTTGGATACAAATAATTTTGAACTCTTAAATGCAACTAGTTTATAACCCTTACAACCAGATGTATACCCAAGGAATATTGACTTAATAGACCTAGAATCAAACATGTCTTTATTAGGAGACAAATTAAAAGCAAAATACAGACATATAAAAGGTTTAAGATTGGTGAGATCAGGAGGTTTAACATAAAGTATTTCATATGGAGATTTCCAACCTAATTGTTGCATAAGTAGTCTATTGATAAGGTAAGTGGCATGAATAATGCATTTTGACTTGAAAGATTTTGGAACAAAAGCTTAAATCTCAAGGCCTTAGAAACATTAAAGAGATGTCTATGTTTTCTCTTAGTAATTCCATTTTGCTGTGGAGAATAAGGACAGGTTCTTTGATGCAATATCCCTTTAGTTTGAAAGAAATTAGTACACTACTAATTAACAAACTCAATTCCATTGTTAGTTCTTACGGTTTTTACTGAGGTTTGAAATTGATTTTTAACCATTTGGAAAAAAGCACCAATCATAAAAAGGTTTGAGATTTATTGGATAACATATATGTCCAAGTGGCTTTAGAATGGTCATCAATAATAATTATGAAATATTTAACACTTGTAATAAAAGTAACATTATATAGACCCCATATGTCCATATGAACCAAGTCAAAAAGCTGATCACTTCTAGAATTTCTAAGGGCAAAAGATTGTCTAACTTGCTTAGCCAATGGACAAATTTCACAATCAATGTCAGTAAAGTTTAGATGTTGTAAACATGGTATGTGTTTCAATTTAGAAATATAAGTATGACCAAATTTTCTATGCCATTCAAGAACAAAAGAATAAGAAGTAATAGCAGAAAGTGAATGAAAATTCTCTTTATTAGATTATGGAATAGAGAATATGGTATTTACAAATGAATCAAGAGAAGAATGTAAAGCATTCAGGCTGGCAAGAAATGTGTCTATACAACATTGAATAAAGCTAATACTGCTAAGTCTATATAGTCCATTAGTTAATTAACCAACTATAATTGTGCATTCAGTCTTCACACATCCAAAAGAGTAGCAAACAAGTTTAAGTAAATAGGTTTGCAAGATCTTACTAACTGACAAAAGATTAAAACTCAAATTTGGTGTATATAAAACTTGTGTTAATTCAAAAGTTTCAGTTAAAGGAACAGTACTAATATGGGTGACTATGCTAATGCTACCATCAGGAAGATAGATATGTATTGGTTGTGGCAAAAGGTTTAGTGTTTTAAAAGAGGATTTATTTGGTATCATATGGTCAGTGGCACCTGTGTCTACTATCCATTAGCCTTGTTCTACATAACTAAGTCCATAAAACCTGAAGAAAGAAAACTTACCAGTAATGTTCACTACATTTGGTTTGTAAATTATAGCAGGAGCTTTACCCTTGAACATCTTTAACATCTCCTGATATATAGTATTAGCAACCATGGTTCCCCAATCATCATTCCCTATATTCTGGTTAATCACAATCTCTTAAGTATTAAGAGGAGTATCATCTGCTTTAATTGGATTTGTAGTGACATTGGCAGTAACTTTGTTAGGAATTCCTTTGATTCTTGGTCCTTTATATTATTCTGGATAGCCATTTAATATGAAACACTCATCCTTGATATGACCATTTTTCCTACAGTAAGTGCAAATTTTAGAGGGACCTTTCACTTCTTTTGTTGAATTCAATTGATTAACTGTACTTTTAGCCAAATAAACAAAGGTACCAATAGCATCAGTAAAACTAAAAGTGACATTTCTCTAAGATTCAACCTTGAGAACCATAGAATATGCCTTATTGACTAAAGGCAATGGATCTAGGATCAAAATCTAATATGTTACTAATTCATAGGAATCATTCAATCTTATGAGAAACTGCATAAGATAATTTTTGTCAATATATCACTTGCTCTCTATCTTGCTTCACAATCATAAGCAGATATAAGATCTTTTGCAATCAGTTCATCCCAAAGCCTCTTAAGATGAGTATGATAGATAGAAACTGATTGCTTTCCTTGTGAAATGGAAGCTATTTGCCTTTGGAGTTGATAAATCAAAGCACTAGTGCTTTCTCCAAAATGCTATGCTATTTCAATTACAATAAGAAAATAATAAAATAATTATTATTTAATATATAGTTAATTATATTTAATTCAAATAAAAAAGAATTCAATTAGAATATTTTATTAATTATTATTAATTATAAATATATGGAATGGGGAAAAACACATTTACATAAGAGCCTCTTATTAAGTTCTTTTCAATTATGTATTTATGATGGACAATATGATCATTTATTAATTAAATAATATAATTATATAATTATATTTATTTTAAATAATAAATGGTGAATGCAAATAGAATAAGGAAATAATAAAACAATTGTACTTAATATGTAATTATAATTAATTTAAATAAGAAAAGATGAATTCAATTAAAATAAGAAAAAAATAAAATAATTGTTATTTAATATACAATTAATTATATTTAATATCTAATTATATTTAATTTAAATAAGAAAAATAATGAATTCAATTAAAATAAGAAAAGAATAAAATAATTATTAAATTCAATAAGAATAAGAAAATAAGAAAATAATTTTATTTAATATCTAATAATAATTAATTTAAATAAAGAAAGATGAATTCAATTATAATAAGGAAAGAATGAAACAATTATTATTTAATATATAATTATTTATATTTAATTTAAATAAGAAAAATAATAAATTTAATTAGAATAAGAAAAGAATAAAATAATTATTATTTAATATATAATTAATTATATTACAAATTTATAATTATATAGTTACTATAATTTAATAATTTAATTGTCTAATTGAATTTAAATAAAAAAGAATAAATTCAATTAGAATAAGAAAAAAATAAAATAATTATTATTCAATATATAGTTAATTATATTTAATTCAAATAAAAAAAATTCAATTAGAATAATTTATATTTTTTTAATATTTTTTCAAGTATTTAGAAGTTAGAGAAATTTTTTTGACTTTGATTATTTGAATATTAACAATAATTTATAAATTAGAAAAATTACTTTTAGTTCTAAAAGAAGACGCAGCAGAAAAAGAAGATATACTAATTGAGAGTTTATTTAACAATAATGAGCAAATTCCTATTATTTTATTATCAAATATCAAAATTTCTATTTATAATGGTACGTTCTTTAAAAAAAATTAATTTGTTTGTGATTCTATAATTATTTAAATTTACTTAAAATTTTTTATTATGGAAGATATTAATTAATCATTCTTAAAAATTAATTAAATAGGAAATCAAAATTACAAAATTTCTAATTTAATAATTATATATCATTGTTATTATTTGTAACATCAAATTTAAAATATTCACAAGTATTCATGTGATATAATAATTAAGTAGATTTTTTTTGGGCTTATAATATAACATGATACCACATGATAATTCAATTATGTACAATTAATATTGAATTAAGATTGATATTAAATTTATAAAAGCACATTCAAAAGATTTTTATTTACTTTATGAAGGAATAGAAATTAAGTAATAATGTGTCAAAGAGAACAAAGTTTAACAAAATTAATAAAAACACACAACCTATATTGAAATTATGAGAAAACAATAAATGTATCAAACATCAACATGAAAATTGACCTATAATTAATAATTAGTCAATATAAAAATTACAAAATAAATTAGAAAATTATAATAAAATGTACCTATCAATTCATTTACTTTATTTTCTCTAACATATTGTTAAATATAAAAATTTATTTAAAACTATAAGAAATAATTTATTTAGATATGTTTGAGTCTTATTTCAATATTACGGATGCATTGCTTTTTAAAATATATCCATATATTTATATGGAATCTATAATTATTTTATGTCATTATTCTAATTATATCAAATATGCATGATTATATAACTTAGATAATATTCATTGTATATAATTATATTGTCTTTGAATTTTTATATTTTTCATATGAAAATTTAACTTAACTTGAATTCAACAACTAAAGTGAATTTAATAATCAAGTTATATGAATATTACAATATGATAATCTTAAAAGTCGACTAAATAGATTTCACTCTTAGAGTATTTATTTGAGAAGTTTTATATTATTTTATACTAAAGTAACAAAATACTAGTCAGCAAAACTTTAATAAGCAAAAAGTAAAAGTTTAGAATAAATATTTATATTTCTAAAGAGTTCTAACGAATCATAATAAAAATCAACATATGAAGCACGTTATAAAAAAATCTAATATATATATATATATATATATATATATATATATATATATATATATATATATCTGTGTGTGTGTGTGTGTACATATACATATATATACACACACACACACACATATAAATACACACAAACATAGATATGTATATGTGTACATATACATATAAACACATACACACACACATATATATATACACATATACAGGTACACGTACACATATAAATATATACGTACACATGCATATGCATATGCATGTTCATGTGCCGCGCACACACACACACATATACATATATATACACATACACATATATATGTACACATATAAATACACACACTTATATATATATATACATATACATACACATAAACATACACATACACATACACATAAACATATACATATATACACACATATACATATACATATATAAACGTATACACACACACACACACACACACACACACATATATATACACACACACATATACATCTATATATACACATATACATATACATATATATACATATATATATTGTCACATCTCACTTTTGGGATATGACAGTTTTAGGGCATTAGTAAATTTAAGACACTCGAAAATCCCGTAGAACTTAATTATATTGGGAATCCAGTATAATCCTGGCAGCATACCGGCATTACACACAACATTCTTAAGACACCAAAACCTGTAAGCCAAAAACACTTTCAATAATTTTCCTTCCTTATATTCTTAACTTCACATCTAATACAAATTCTTTCAATATTTTTCAAATATAATGATTTATTTACAAGATCACTATCATGCATTAGTAATTGATAACACTTTATACAAAAATAATTATACTAAATTTTTCACTAGCATTATTATATATAAATAATCTACATTAATAAATTAGGAGACTTAGGTACCATAGAGCAGCATTATGTCATGCTAATTTTAATTATATATGTTTTCTTACAACTAGTTATATAATTATCAAAATGCAAAACCTTTTCTTTAAATTGATCAAGTGAACAGTAAAACTTGAGCTGCTCTAATTAACCACTAGTCCTGTAAAAAAAATAAGGAAAGATAGAATGTGTAAAACTCAGTGAATGCATTATAAACAATTATACACATGAGATCGGTTCACTTTAATTTAGCTTCAAAATGAAATCAATAACACTGGCACTAAGGTTTAGTAGCAAGAATGATAATATCATGAGCTATTGCAATGAAGGTAATACCAATAACATTAGCACTAGAGTTCAGCAAAAATCTCAATTCACTGGATGAATGCAAAAATTTTTCCTTGCTACTCATCAATATTACACTAGTGGCAGGGCTCTTCTTGCAGAGCAATACCACAATGTAAGGTTAGTTAGACTTTACGGCTAAGGCATTCAAAATTTCTCATAACAAAGGTCACTTTATTATGCATAAAGCCTTGTGTTTCCCACACCGGAAAAAGGGGATCTCTGCATTAAAGATAATAGCATTGTACCATTTCTGGTAGTTTAAGGAATATTCAATTAATACTAAGAAAAGTTTAATTCACTAATAAATATGAAAATATAGCTAGCAAAAAATCAATGGAATAATATTGCAATAGGATTCTCTTGGAATCTAAGTAATGTATAATACCACTATCAAAGAACATATGATATAGTTTTTAATGCAATTTCAAATAACAATTTAGAATTCATATTCAAGAGCAAAAGATTTAGGTATCAATAGAAAAAAAAATGGATAATTCAATAAAAGAAGCAAATGGCAATTCCATGTACATAAAAGTGTAGAATACACTCACCTTTTCCTTTGTTTTCTTTAATTTCTTTCTACTACTCAATGTGAGGATTGTCTCCCCCCTCAAAGTTTTTCATTTCCGTTCATTTTTTCTAGATCCTTTATATATAATATACATATATATTAGGTTTAAATTTCTACAGGCAAATTCATTAGAACATTAAAATTGATCTATCGATTTTTATCCTAACTTAGCCTCCTAATTACTGCCATAACATGAGTTACACTATTCTAATTTTCATAATTCTTAAGACATTTAAATATTAACACATTTTTCTCCAACATAAAAAATTCAACATATTTGGACTTATGTAGCTTCTAGGGTGACTTATCAAAGTCTGCCCTGACTTTGTTGCATAAGTTTACTGAGCTCACTTTACTCTTTCTACTGTATCTCAGTATATACAAATCTAATTGACTTATATTTTTAAATGAAATTAGACTCATAATATAACAATTCATTAGTTTTTATCTTTAACTAATTCTATCCATAAGGTTCCTCAAACTCAGGCTAAACCCCCTTAAAATCCTTACTGTCCTTCCTACTATGGCAGCCCTAATAACTATTTAATAATTCTTTATCCTCATAGAATTTATCTACAAAATTTTATCACTTAGTTGTCACATAATCTTCATTTTATCTATGTTGATTCAAGTCCAAATCCCATCCTAGGGTCCTCAACTTGAGTCCCAAATTCCAGCGACATAGTCAGACCTATATACAAGGCAACCTTATTTCTTCTCCCACAACTTCGAACATATCGAAAATTAAATCAAGCCCTTTTTACATCACCAAATTCACATTCCAATCTTTGATTTTTGATTATTTCCAAATTCACACTCTAGAATTCTCAAAACTAAACCTTAATTTCTAGCGGTTTGGTTATCCACCAAACCTAGCCATCTCTTTCTTTTCACTCTATCTTACATGTTTCCTCACTAGTCTATCTTCAAATGACCACTTCCTTCCCTAATCAACATATTCTCTTTATTTTCTTCTCTTCCCCAACTTCATCCATCATCAATAACTGACAAACAAACCAACACAATCACATCACACTCAAAACTAGCAAATATAACATTGTTCTTACCTTGGTTTGAGCTAGATTTGGAATTTTTCTTGGATTTTTTTCTTCTTTCCTCTTCTCCCTCACATTTTCTCTCTTCCATTGGTTGTCCACTCTCTATTCATTCTCAACTTAGGCAGATTTTTAAGTGTTAGAAGCATAAAAAAGATGTTTATCTTCTCATACAACTTTATATAATTTTTATTTTCCTTTTCTTTTATTTTATTCACTTAGAATTTTGGCGAAATCTCCATCCTCCACTTTTCCAAGCCTAGTTCAGTAGTTTTTTTAGACATTTTTCTTTTTTTTTTATTTTTTATTTATTGATGAGTGGGATGGTGAGTCATAACATAATAATAATAATTTTGTTATTTATTGCAAAATTATCATTTCCAATCCTTAATTATTCTATTATTGTCTAATAATATTTTTAATTACTAATTTAAGTCCCTAACATTATTTTTATTTATTTTTCTATCCACTTTCCCCAAACTTGAATTTTTAAAATTTTTGAAAACCGTGATTTGTTGGTTACGTGCATAGAATACTGATTTCTATAATCACATGCGACATAGGATTTAGATTCCTAATCCTTTATTTTCTACTACATTATTATTATTTTCTCTTGTTTTGATGCTATTTCTAGGCCTCTGTTAGTGTACGACTTCCAAGGTGTTACACATATACATATACATATAGACACACATCCACACATGCACACGCACACACACACATATATATAAGCAGAAGTTGTCATCAATTGGACGAGTTCTTATATCGTGTACCTTGATCCATGTTGCATTATGGACTTGAGGTCCAAAACACGTGCAAATCATCTTTCCTTTTTTTTTTTTTTACTTTAAATGTTGGGGGACCATATGATTTTAAGTCAATTTTTTTGCCTTTTTTTATTTATTTTTAATACTTTTAGTTAAACTTATATTAATTTTATTTTACAAAAAAGTAATTTATCTTTTTACCATGTCACATCTCTTTATTTTTTATTATATTATTATTAATATATTAATATACTTTTTATTTTAATTTTAATTTTATATTTCAATGTATTTTATATTTTTTATTGCAACAGTAAATTTATTTTTTTTTAGTAATATGCTAGCATTTTTATATGAAAGTTAAACAAATAAAAAAACTTAACCATTAATGTAATTTTTTCTTAGAGAAATTAATATAATTTCAAATCTTGAATACTAAAAAATAAAATAAAATAAATACAATTTTAGTATGTTTATTAACTGTTGATTATATATTCATTGCATGTGAGCAGAATATTCATCATATATTCATTAGATTTAACAGTAAGATATATTAAAAAATATATTAAAAACTTTATTTTCTATAAAAAAATTATATATTTTCTATACTTCTTAATATATATGACAAAAACTCAACCATAAATGCAATTTATTTTTTAATAATATCCTAGTTTGTTAAATTTTAAATATACATGAAACTTTATTAATGATTTAATTTTTCTATGAAAATATAAAATTTAATCACACTTTAATATTTATATTTCAAATTATACTACGTCTTATTTCTCAAAAATTTAAATTTAAATTTTTTTTTTATCTTACATAATAATGCTTTAATTTATTAAAATTTAATCATAATAAGAAATATTAATTTTAAAAATTCATGATTCATAATTATAAATTACAAAACACAATCATATGTTATGAATACAAATTTTTCAGTAAAAACTATAAACATCAATTTAAAACTACAAGTTTATAAGTTAAAAACAATAAGTCATAGGTTCATTACACATATCACTACTAAAAACAATCATTTTTCTAATGGCATTTACTGATGGAAACAATTCTGTTAGTAAATACTGATGGATTTGTACATATTAATAACTAGACAAAATAGTGATAGAATACTGATAGATGATCATCATTACTAACAGATTACTGATGGATAAAATAGATAGTAAAATAATGTATTACTGACCACTTACTAAAGGAATGGAAAACCATAAAGTAGCCACAATTTTTTTAGCGGCAATTAATGAATTTACTGACGGGTTACTGATAGTATGCCATATGGCAGTGGAAGAATCATTAGTAATCTGTCAGTAAACAGTAACCATACTACAATAGTGGTTGGTAAAATTTATTGTCGGATTACTGACCGTCTTAAAAAATGAGGCAAGTCTTTTGTCGCCATTAATTCATTTACTGATGTATTACTAACAGAAGTTTTTAATCCACATGGCATGTTCCATTAATAAATAGCAACCATACTGTATCGGTGAACAGTAAAATTTATTGATAGATTACTGACCATCTTAAAAGTAAGGCAAGCCTTTTACCGCCATTAATTCATTTACTGACAGATTACTGATGAAATTTTTTAATCCACATGGCACGTTCTGTTAGTAAATTTGTTATATCTACTGCGTGATTGCATGGTACTATACTGTATATAATTAATAATGAGGAGCTTAGTTATTATACAATAAGTTAAGAAGTAGCTGATTTTATCTATTGTAACATAATGGATGAGTTGGCATGTTATGATTTAAGCAATGATTGTAACAAATTGAGGCAGTAGTTTAGTAATACAATCATCACCTTCTCCAATATTCTTTCTCTCTCTCTCTCTCTCTCTCTCTCTCTCTCTCTCTCTTTCTTATGCCATTTTTGTCTTCTTCTCCTCTTCTCTGTAATTGCTTTAATCCATTTGGGTTGTTTCATCTTGTATCAGAGTATAAAAGAACCTAAGGGTAATTTTTCTTTGAATGCCAAAATATGACACCAGAATGACAGATAAGAATCAACTACAATAAATAGAAGAGTAGCTTCAAGCTTAGGAGATTTATGTCTAAGAAGCAATCAATGGATTCAAGGAAGCCATTTAAGAGCAAAACACGTAATTTAATACTCAATTATCCATGTTAAGAAATGAGTTAAGAACTCATACTGAATCATCTCAGGTGAAGCTTAATAAACAACTTTCCCAATCAATTGATAAACAGTTCATTCAGATGATGGATTCCATTAGGGCTCTATAAAGAAGGAAAGCTAAGGAAATCGAGGTATTAGACGAACTAGGGTATTTCTATTGAGAGTTCATCATGGACTCCTACTCAAGTACTAAACCTATTTTTTTCTATGAAAATTCATATTGACATACCACAAAACAACCATAGACTTGTAGATCTTGGTAAAGGATTGCTTCCTACGCCTAAAGCTAGAGAGGCAGGTGAAAGCAGTACTGAATCACTTGCTCACAAAGCCTCTACCATTTATTAGAATGGGCATTGGATCAAGATTGATCCACCATATTTTGATGGTTCTAATCTTAGAAATTGTGCTAAAAAGTGCCAAAACTATTTTTGTGTGTATGGGGTATATGAAGATCAAAAGGTAGAGTTGTCCACCTTATTCTTGGATACCAAAGCTGACAATTGGTATAAGGGGTAGCAATTGCAATAGCCCATAATTACTTAGGAAATTTTTCTAAATAAATTTGCAAATGCTTTAGTGAGTTAACGATTTTTGAAATTATGGAGGAGTATAATAAGTTACATTAAGAAGAATCTGTTGTGGCTTATCAAGATAAGTTTGAAGAATTAAAGTTTTTAATGTTGAAACACAATCCTAGATTGATAGAAACTTATTTTATTTCTAGCTTTATTAGTGGACTCAAAGAGGAATTGCAATTAGTTGTAAAGATGTTTAAACTATAGTCATTGCAACAAGCAAAGCTTTAAAAAAAAAAAGTGCATTGAGGCAATCCTTTGAAAACAAAGACCTATTTCCACAATACCAAACACCTTTTCCAAACCTATTTTTTCTACTCCCTAACCTTCCAATCATTCAACTTATAAATCCCTAGCTCCATCTTCCTAACCTAATAAAACAATTGATCCCTCACCTAACAAACTTAAACCAAATACCAATTCTGCCTCTACCCACCTTAAACCCAATCCTAAAACCAAAAGACCACCTAGCTCTTATTGCAAATGTGGGGAATGATATTACCATTGTCACATCTATAAGTCTATATGACTTTTATCACTTGATGCTATTGTTGAAGACTATGTCATTAAAGAGGAAGTGATTTCTTACTAGGAATGTGAAGTTCATGAAGGGGAAATTTCAATGCATTTATTAGATAGGAGTTTGTCTCCTAATACATTAAAAATTGAAGGCATGGGTAGTTAAATCATTGATTATCTTAATCGATACAGGCAATATAAATAGCTTCCTTAATGTGGATGTAGCTAAGGAGATTCAACTTAAGATTATCAGGGCCTTTTCCCTCTCTATCACTGTTGCTAATGGTCACAAAATGGGCAATAAAGTGAAATGCACTAATTTCCAATGGGTTATGCAAGGGTACAATTTCTCATTTCCTATTCATATATTGCATTTAGGTGGATATAATATAGTGCTTAGTGTGGATTAGATGCACCAATATAGCCATATTCTCTTTGATTTTGTGACACCTTTAATCTCCTTTAAGAAGGATGACCAACAAATTGAATTAAAAGGAATTGTCAAGGAAAGATCCTTTTGGTTGATGACGGTTAAGCAATTTGGTAAATTAATGAAATGGGGTTGGAAAATAATTTCAACTTAATGCTACTCTACTGGCAGTAGTCCAGTTGTAACAGAGAATCCTTCTTCCATTCAATAACAAACTCTAAAGCATCTCCTTACCTTATATGACTTTGCATTCCTTGAGCCAAACACATTACCACCCCCTCGACTCTATGACCACTCCATACCTCTCAAGCTAAATTTCAAACCTATTAATCTTTGTTCATACCATTACAACCATTTTCATAAAAAAGAAATTGAAAAATAGGTGCATGCAATGCTTAATTCCTCCATCATTCAGCCTAGCCATAGTCCATTTTCTTCGCTTGTTATCTTAGTTCAAAAAAAAAAAAAAGGATGGTTTTTAGCTTTTTTGCATAGATTATAGACAATTAAACTCCATTATAGTCAAGGACAAATTTCCAATTGCCATCATTGATGACTTGCTTGATGAACTACATAGAGCTACATTTTTTTTCCAAAATCAACTTAAGGGCTATATATCACTAAATCAGAATGAAGCTAGAAGATATATATATAAAATAGACTTCAAAACTGACATGGTCACTTCGAGTCTAAAGTGATGCCATTTAGGTTAACAAATGCTCCAACCACATTTCAATCCCTTATGAATCATATTTTTGATCCTTTTCTAAAGAAATTTATCTTGGTTTTCTTTAATGACATTTTGGTTTATAGCTCGACTTGGGAATCTCACTTGGAGCATTTAGAGATTACATTTTAGATACTATTCTCTTATTCCTTGTATGTTAAGTGTTCTAAGTGTACATTTAGTCAAACAAGAATTGATTATTTGGGACATATCATCATAGCAGAAGGAGTAAGCACTGATCCAAGCAAAATTCGAGCCATGATTAAGTGGCCTAAACCAACAACTGTGAAGTGTCTGCATGGTTTTCTGGGTCTTATAGGTTATTATCATAAATTCATTCGAGGATATGGGGTTATTATCAAGCCATTGCCTACCATGTTTTAAAATGATAAATTTGTTTGGACACTAGTAGCTAAGGACACTTTTCCCCATCTTAAATGGTTAATGTGCTCTGCTCCAATATTAGCTTTGCCTAATTTCCATTAGCCTTTCCTAGTTGAGACCAATGCCTTTGATAAAGGAATAAGAGTGATTCTTATGCAAGGGGGCCATCCCATTGCTTTCCTTAGTAAGGCACTGAGTGTTACAAACCAGTCCTTATCTATCTATGAAAAAAAAGCTATTGATGATAATTCTCACTATCACTAAATGGCACCATTATTTGGAACACCATCCCTTCATATCAAAACTAATCACAAAAGTATCAAGTCTTTTATTACAACAATGACTCCACAATTATGTGCAACAAAAAGGGAATATCAAGCTCCTAGGCTAGACTTACCATTAGTATAGGAAAGGTATTGAAAACAGAGTTGCTGTCCAGGTAACATTCAACTAATGAGGTACCAGGTTCTTCTTATTCTGTTTCTATCATCATACCATTATGGATTCAAGAAGTGGTTTCTAGCTATGAATATAATTTTGTTGCTCAATCTATTATCACAATGTTGTCTATAAATTCTAATGATAAACTAAATTATGCACTTCATAATTGAATACTCAAATACAAAGGCAAATTCTATATGGGTTGTTCTCAGGTTTTGCAATTAAGATTATTAGAAGTAGCACAAAACTTTTGTTTTGGTGGTCATTCAAGGATTAAAAAAACATATGAGCAGCTTCACTCTTATTTTTATTGGCAAGGGCTCAAGAAATTAAAAATTGATTGGGTCTAGAAGTGTGATGTTTGTTACCATTGCAAAATGAAATCAGTTCCTTACCATGGGCTTTTTCAACCTTTACCAATGCCATCTCAAGCTTGGAAGCACATCTCAATGGATTTCATTAAGAAACTGCTAAAATTGTAGAAGAAAGATACTACATTAGTTGTATTTGATAGATTTATTAAGTTTGGGCATTTTTTGGCTTTAACATATCCATTTACGACCTCCAAAGTTGCTTCACTATTCCTTAATGATATTTTTAAATTACATGGTCTTCCTTAGAGCATTGTCTCGAATCGTGATAAAATCTTTACAAGTAATTTTTGGCAAGAGCTTTTCAAGTTAGTTGACACCCAATTAACTCATAGCACCTCTTACCATCCTTAAATTGACAGTCAAACAGAGCATTTAAATAGATGCCTTAAAATATACCTTCGCTGTATGACATTTTAAAAGCCTGCTTAGTGGGCTCATTGGCTTTCTTTAGCTGAATGGTGGTATAACATAACATTTCATAGCAGTATTGGAATGACCCCATTCAAGGCACTCTATGGCTATGAGCCTCCTCATTTCACTAATATGGTTAATTCTCTTAGTATTACTATGGATGGTGTCTTTACTTATTTGAAGGAATGGGATACTATTGTTCAATTACTAAAGCATAACTTGCTATCTGCTCATAATCAAATGAAGCAAAACACTGATAAAGGATGAGTTGATAGATCATTCAATGTTGGTGATTTTGTTTATCTCAAATTATAGCCTTATAGGTAGATGAATCTCTCATTGATGTGATGCAAAATAGCATAAATATTTAGGGCTTTATTTACATAGTTTGTGTGTTACATGTGTTGTTTTTATTTATTATTTCTAGAAATTGGAATGTTTGATCTTGTTTTTAAGTTTTACAGGTCATCATAAGTTTAAAATTATGGTTTTAAGGAGAATTGGGTGCAAGGAATCGAGATGGGGCCATGAAGCAAGCAAGGGAGCAACCTAAAGCAAAAGGAGAAGAGTTGACCCATGTCACGAGTCATGCCATAGGGTGCCTACTTGTGACAGAAGAAGATGGTGCTGAGTTGGCACCAATGGGCACGACTCCTGACAAAGGTTGACTGTCAGGAGTCATACCATCTATCACGAGTAGTTACTGCACCTCTTCTACATACCTTTTCACAATTACATCTCTTTGGAAAAGGCATGACTTAGGACAATTAGGAGTCTATAAATACTTGAAATTAACTATGATTTTGTATGAAGAATACTTCATTTTTGTTTGAAATACTTAGTGTCATTTTATTTTTATTTTAAAGTATTAAGTAAAAGACATTTTCAAGAGTTCAAGAAAGATATTCGAGAAGGCTACTCATTATCAAGTAATTTCCTGAAGAGCATCGAAGAATTCATCAAAAAGTTTCCTCTCCCTTTTCTTAGAATTAGTTACTTAATACTTGAAATGTTCTCTTGTTGTCATTTAGTTTTTGACACTATGTATTTTGGTTGAATTCCTACTTATTAGAATTGCAATGATGAATTAATTTTATGAACTACATTCTTAATATACATGAGTGATTTAGTTTCAATTGAGTCCTATATTGTGTTATGTGTGCTTGATCACCATATATAACTTGTTAATCATTTTGTTCATAATGAGAGTTGGTGCATTTTAGTGGAAATGCAATTAAAATTATGAAAAGGATAGGGGAGTACTTGGAGACAAACTTAATGATTTTAGTTTATTTCTATAATGACACGAGAATGTTTATAGACTCTAAATTAAAATATTCTTAATGGACAATGAGAGTCGCTTTTAAGAATTATTGGTCATATTCTCCAATCATTGCATGTGTTTATATGTTATTAACTTTTATAGTTCAAAATTAATTCTGAGTTGTAATTCTAAGATTCATTGTTTGTTATTATTTATTAAAGTAATAATAAAACTTTAGTATTTTAGATTAGTTAGAATAAATCAACATCTTCTTGTTTGTTGTTTGCCTATCCATCTTAGTAATTACTCGGTTAATATAAATTTCTCCAAATTCCCTAGAGTTCGACACCTTACTCACTCTATACTTAGTCTTAAACGCTACAGTATTAAATTTGACCCACATCAAATTTTGCCACCGTTGCCGGGGAATTTGATTAGAATTTTTATTAACTTAGGGTAGTGAAAAGTTATTTTAGGTTTTTATTTTTTTATTTTTATTTTTTTCATTTTATTTATTTTATTATTTATTTTATTGTTTAATTTAGCCATTATGAGGCATTATAGAAGTACTAATGATATTTTGCCATTTGATCCTGAGATTGAATGAACTTTGCGTGCTTTACATAGGGATCAAAGATGAAGAAGAGAGAATCAAGAAAAATTGGTTGAAATGGCTGGATGAGAGAGACAAACATTAGGTGATTTTGCCATACCCAACATAACAAGTAGCTCAGGAGGAATCGTGGCTCCATCCATTGCAAACAATAATTTTGAAATTAAGCCAAGCATCATTTAAATAGTGCAAAACAATCAATTTGGAGGTTTGCAAGGAGAGGATCCATATGCTCACATCTTAACCTTCCTCAATGTGCGTGCAACTTTTAAGATCAATGGAGTATCAGGCGATGCTATAAGGTTAAGGCTCTTCCTTTTTTCTATCAAAAAAAAAAGGCTCAACTTTGGCTGGCTAGTTTGCCAAGTGAATCAATCACCACTTGGTATCAATTAAAGCAAGTATTCCTCCACAAGTACTTTCCACCACATAAGACTGCAAAATTTCATAATGAAATCACCACTTTCAAGCAAAATGACAACGAGACAATTTATACGGCTTGGGAGAGGTTCAAGGAACTTCAAAGGCAATGCCCACACCATAGTTTGCTGAAATGGATGATTCCTCAAATTTTCTATAATGGGCTTACCAACGAGAATAGAAATATTGTCAATGTGGCTTCTAGTGGTAAATGGATGGACAAGACAGCAAGGGAGGCTATCACTTTGCTTTAAGAACTTGCATCTCAAGGATACATGGGAGATGAAACAACTATGGCAAAAGCAAAAGGAATTCTAGAGCTTGACACTATCAACTTGCTAACTACAAAAGTAGATGCTCTTACTAAAATGGTAAGTAAATCTCAAATTAATTCTATGGAAAATGCCAATGTTGTGTGTGAGTTATGTGGAGGTTCTCATCCTTATTCTCAATGCAATTTAAGTTTTAATAAGGAAGTGAGTTATGTGCAAGGAGGGTTTAACCAAATAGTGGGTATTAATTCAAACACCTACAACCCTCAATGGAAGAACATTCCTAATTAAACCCCCTATTTAACCAAAACACCAAACCACACAATCCACCAGGATTTCCTATGAAATAAACTTTCATCCTCACCTAACCTAAATCCAACCTTGAAACTCTTATGGAGGAATTCGTTAACAACCAAATCACCATTAACAAACAAAGTGAGGAGTAATTTAAGCAAATTAATTCCAAACTTGAACAACTTACAACTCACAATAGTATCTTAGAAACCCAAATTGCTCAACAAGCCTCTTCCTCTAATTATAAATGCTTGCAAAAGCTTCCCAGCCAATTGGAGTTTACACAAAGAGAGTCTTGCAAGCAATTACCTTGAGAAGTGTTAAAGAGGTTAAAAATATTACTAATAAGAGTAAGAAAGTGGTATATGATGATGATATGATAGAAGTTGATGAGAGCAAATGCAATGATGACTTAATGGATGGTAATAAGAAGAATAAGAAGAAGGACGTTATACCACCCAAAGATGATGAACCCAAGGTATATCTTAAAACACTACCTTTTCCTTAAAGGTTCATTAGGCATAGCTTGGATAAAAAATTTGGCAAATTCCTTAATTATCTTAAAGAGATCACCATTACCATTCCATTCATAGATGCTATAAGAGATATGCCAGCATAGGGTAAGTTTTTAAAGGATATCATCAACCATAAAAGCAAGATTGAGGATTATGGGTTAGTTTCTCTAGTTGAAGAATCTAAGGCCATGTATTCCAAGTCTCTACTAAAGCAAAAAGATCCTAGTTGCTTCATCGTCCTTTGTGTAATTGGAGGTACGTATTTTGATAAGGCTTTATGAGATATTAGTGCCAATATTAGTCTCATACCTTATTCCATTTATAAGCAGCTTGACTTGGGAGAACTTAAGCCTATAAATATGTGTCTTTTAATGGCAAATAAATTTGTCACTTATCCATATGGCATTCTTGAAAATGTGCCAACTAAAGTTGGTAAATTTATTATACTTATCGATTTTATTATCTTAGACATGGATGAAGATCTTGAAATTCCTATTTTATTTAGGGGACCATTTTTTATAACAGTGAGTGCAATCATTGACATGAAAAAGTATAAGATTACATTTGAGGTGAATAATGAGTATATGGAATTTGATATATTTAAATTGATGAAGTCTACACCAATAGAAGTGGCAAGTAGGATTGACTCAATTGATGTTATTGATGAATGCACTATTGAGGTAAAGCATGAATGTCTAAGTCAAGATCTTATTGCACTATTCATGGTACAAGAAACTGATGTGAATTCTTTGGATGCTACATCACACCTTCCTCCTCCTAAAATATCAAGGTTTGAACCTTTAAGGAGAGATGACAATACAAAGTCTACTTCGCCAAATGAAGAAGGAAAGATAGAGCTCAAGCCTCTACCATCAAATCTAAGATATGCATTTGTAGACTCTAATTTTAAATTTCCTTTTATTGTGAATTCATCTTTATCTAACAATGATGTTACTATTTTATGTGATATGTTACTCCGTCATAAGAATGCTATTGGATATTCTTTAAATGATTTAAAGGGTATTAGCCCAAATGTTTTTATGCACAGAATCAATTAAGAGGATAATGCTAAGCCGTCCATTGAAGGTCAAAGAAGACTAAATCCCACCCTTAAGGATGTGGTAAGGAAAGAGGTAATTAAGTTGCTTGATAATGGAATTATATATTCCATTAGTGATAGTAAATAGGTAAGTCCTATCCAAGTTGTACCTAAAAAGGGTGGCTTAACGGCTGTTAAAATGAGTCTAATGATTTAATACCCACTAGAACTATCACGGGATGGCATATGTGTATTGATTATAAAAAGCTAAAAAAGGAAACTAGGAAAGACCATTTTACATTACCTTTTTTTGATCAATTTCTTAAGAAATTAGCCTATTCTCTTATTTTTGTTATTTAGATGGTCTTAGTGGTTTTTATCAAATTCCTATACACCCTGAAGACCAAGCTAAAACTACATTTACATGTCCCTATGGTACTTTTGCCTTTAGGCATATGCCTTTTGGTTTATGTAATGCTCCAACAACTTTTCAAAGATGCATATTTTCTATATTTAGTGATTTGATTGGTGATTGTGTAGAAGTTTTCATGGATGATTTCAATTTTTATGGATCTAACTTTGAAAATTGTCTAGAAAATCCTTCTAAAGTTCTTGATAGGTGTAAGGAGCATGGATTAGTACTCAATTAGGAGAAGTGCCATTTCATAGCATAAGAAGGAATTGTTCTTGGGCATTTGGTATGAAGAAAGGGCATTGAAGTTGATAAGGTGAAGATAGAAGTAACGTCTAGGAAGTTTGAGACTCACTTTGGTTACAAATGACATTAAAGGATTAGACTTTGAATGATAGGATGGCATGGGAATGATAAGGAAATGGATAGCAGTTTTAAGACATAATGTGTGATGTTTGCCAAGCATGAAATTTTAGTGTGCTTTAATGATTAAAGTAGAATCTATATGATAATTAAAATAGTGGGAATATAAGTTAAATGATGTAATTTGAGAAGTTACACTGAAAGGTACGGGAAAGAATTGTACAAGAAAACTTCTAAGCTGTTTTGGGCTTATGGGCTTGTTAATGGGCCTTGATATATCAGGAGCCCAACCCAACATAGGAACGCTGGCCATGGGCCTATGAAAGACACTTCATTTAGGTGTGAGCAAGTAAAAGGCCCAAGTCAATAAACATAGTTGTGTAGAGAATAAGCCTTTGTAGTGTAGTTTTTTTTTTTTAGTCACTAAAGTTGATCAGTCAAATGCTTCATCAACCAAACCTTTTAATGCTTCTCCCACATGAGTCAAAATTCCATTGGACCACCCAACCTTTTAGGATGACTCTCACCATTGTAGAGAGAATCTTGGCCCTCCACCTTGACACCATCCTAATCATTTATTAAGAGTAAAACCTAACCATTAGAATTAGCTTGGCAAATCCTCACCTTCCAATCTATTATATATATAAGCAAATTTATATTGAGAAATTCATTTTTCTTACTTTCTCTACACCTAAAATTCTCTACAAAAGAAGAATTCCCTTTATTTCTAACTACTTCAAGAGTTCTAGTAAGATACACTAATTAAAGTGAGGAATTACATCTATCCTTTCTTTTATGTTTTTAAAGTGGATTTTGGTGATAAGATTGTGTAGAAAATAGCTTGTGCATCACCTAGGGAGGTTTGGGCAACATGAATTAAGTATGCCTAGAATGTGTTTTTGAATAATCTTAGATGATGGGAATTAATTTTAAAAAAAAGGGTGAATAAGCTTTGGGAACATGATTCAAGCTTTAGAATGCTTTAAAGCATGAATATGGCTAAAGGAAGAATTTAGTGTTGTAACACTATATGGTAGTGATTAGGTGACTATATGTGTTATATACTATGTCAATTTCAAGTTCTTATAATTAAATTAAGGAATAGTAAAAGAATTTAGAATTTTCCTAAAGATGAGCTTAAATAGAACAAGTTAAGGTTATGGAATGATTTGGGAATTCAAGGTTTAGGCTTACAAGCATGTGATTGAGGGAAATCTAGCATAAAATAGAAATGAGTATAGTACAATTGATATATTTCTATTATTGGTTGCTAATTGTTGTGTATTTGAAATGTGATGGGCATAAAATTATAAGGCAAAGGCAAGGAGGTTGCTAGAGGTCGTGAGGAACTTTAATTGACTAAGTGTGATAGACATTGGGACCAAAGGAGTAAAAGTGAGTACTTTATAATACAATGTAATTGTGCCACATTATTTGCTACTATCAATTGAAATGCTACTCTTGATACATAACTAAAAAGAAAAGCATTATATATGTATTGCCTAGGAATGTGACCTTTGAATTCTAAATTTCTCCTATTGAATAGTTTTGGCATGAAAAACCTTATGCATTGATATCATATTGTACCAAATGATTGATATATCAATTACTTGTTATCAACAACTTGATACCAACTTAGATGTGCCCTATATGAATAACCATGATTAAGCAAAAACCCTTTTTGGTGTGGGAAAAAACACCAAACCTTGTGCACTTGGTAAAGCCTACGAATAGGGCGAGAGTACCCAATCTCTGTTAGGGGGGAATGCTTAACCGTAAGACCTGATCAATCTTATGTAATGTAATATTTATGAGTGAGTAAGGCTTATGCCACCACTCTACAACTTATAT
This sequence comes from Reutealis trisperma, assembly GCA_947687605.1. Classification (NCBI taxonomy): domain Eukaryota; kingdom Viridiplantae; phylum Streptophyta; class Magnoliopsida; order Malpighiales; family Euphorbiaceae; genus Reutealis; species Reutealis trisperma. The sequence goes on along the minus strand of CANTUT010000042.1, from coordinate 100,542 downwards.
GTATGGGAAGCTTTCCACTCACAAGACATCTTTATTTCTGCTAAAGTTGACCCAAAGTTCAATAAAGCCAATTTTGGATAATATCACTCCATTGTTATCCTGTAAAGCTCATGATGACCATTTATATCACTTGCTTCTGCATTATATTATTTGGTACTCACTGAGCTTGTCTCATTTTGTAGTTATTTTTAATTTTTCCATGTTCAGGTGTTTCATTAGCAAGGTAAACTAAGTGATGCTTCTTAACTTAGAACGTGCTAAGATTTTATGGAGATGAATTTGTGTCAATTTGAAGGCTTGCAAGTTAGAGCTCTATGGTGACTAGAGGCATAGTGGGTATGAGTATCTTGTGTAAAAACAAGTATAAATACTTTATAACATGTATTAAGTATGTGTATAATTATGACATTGGGCATAAGTGTAAGAATGATATTTATGAATATCCAAGAATGTTATTCTATTTTCAAGCATGGTATAGGACATATGTATATTGCATATAATATTATAGTTCAATTAGTTCTTGGGAATTGGAAATGATTCATTGGTTTCGATCTTGGAAGTGATGGCTTAATAAGATAAGCTAAAGATTAGGATAACCCTTAGTGTTCTACAAGTTTAGGTTACTTTATATCTCCCTGAACCCTAGAATAGTCACAGCCTAGATTTTGGGTCATAACAGAGTTGGTATCAGAGCCAAAGGTTTAAGTTTTACTTAGAGTTATTAAGTGTATGAATTATAAGTCATACCATAGAGCATAAGGAATTCTTAAACTTATTGTTGATGATTTGAGTGAAAGGTTAGATTTATGTTAATCATAAGTTAAGATATCTTACCATTTTTATGATTTATGTGAGTGTGCTATTATGTTATTGTATTGTTATTAAGTTATATTGTTTGATTGTGGGTGTAGATGCCACGAATTTGTAACCCTGCTAGAGAGAGGGAAGTATCAGATGCTATTTCGACCGCTTCATTTGAGTTTGAGGAGATAGACTCGAAGGAGGATCTTAATCCCGGTTAGGTAGTAAAGATGCGGGCACAATATGAGGAAGCTATGAGGGAACTCCAAGTGTTAAGGGAAGAACTATGATACCTTAAGAGAATAATAAAAAATGTGAAATGGGAGTTAGCTCGAGTTAGGCATAGATACCAAAATCCGGAAGCAGAGCCACTTCCACCTCTTCATGATGTTATGCTAGATTTTCCCAAAAATTTATTTGTAGCTTGTGGAAGATTAGATCATTTAGAAGAAGGATGCCTTATTAGAAGGCATATGGGGGTCGAAGAGATGTTGGTCCTGGGGAAAGAGAAGCCGAAAATAACGAAAGGGATGGAAGAGATTAGAAGAATAGAAAGAAGAAAGAATAGATTTCGGTTAGATTTTAGGTGAAACCGTCTGTATGTGTATATATATATATATATATATATATATATATATATATATATATATATATATAATGGGTAGGTTAATATAAAAGGATAATTGATGGAATGCATATGGATCCTTTTGTGTACATTTAATGTACTATGGGTAAATGAATTATAAATAAATAAGTATTTGTGATCAAATATCTTTTCTCTCTTATGTTGGGTTGTTTTATGTTTTAAGAGGGAGGGAATCGAATTAATGATAGTGGACAAGAAGGATTTTTAAAGGAGAATTTGAGTTTTTGGAGGGGTTTGGGGGTGACTTGCAATAGCTGCAGGAGATGCTGAAGGGTAGCTAGGTGTGGCGTGCAATAGGGGGGCCCTCTAGCTATGGGCGCTGGTGGGGTGCTGGCCTGTTAGACAGCAGCCAATCTCCTAGTTGTGCATGCTGCAGCTGGCGCTAGGGGGGCACTAGCCATGGCAAGCAACAGGATGCTTCCTACTGTAGCATACTGGGCCTTCCAGCGTGGCGCTATGGCTGGCCAGCCTGCTGGGGTTGGGTTGACCCCGATTATGCCGGACCATGTACAAAAAAAAGAATTTTATATTATTTTTTTATTTTAAGTATTTTAAGTAAAAAATAATAAAACTGCTAAGTGGATAATAATGGAATATTGTGTTTTCCTTAATTGTGTTATGAAGGGTATTAAATAGATATTGAATTGGGTGATGATATTGATAGATGATATGTGTGTATGAAAAAGATAAAAGTTATGAACTGAAAGGAGTATCATTGTTTTGGCATAGATTTTACCTTATAGAGTTAAGCAAGAGAGATAAAGATCTCAAGAGGCTGAGAGTATTGCTTTGGATGAGGCATCTAATGTTGCGTCCGTATGAGATGACGATATAGAGCCATCCCAATCAAGACAATGCACAATAGATACAAGGGAATGAGAATTACCTGAAGACATAGATACACTAATGCAAGAAAATTAAGAATTAAAATGGCAGCTCGAGGAAATTAGGCATAGGCAAGAAATGCCTCCACCACCGATAGTACCACCTATTCCCAAAGTTAGAGATAATCCTTCTCTGCTAAGGGCACCATGCTGAATTTGAAGAAGAATACTACCGGTGGAAGGGGTGTTAGTAAATGATTTTAAGAAAATGAAACCTCTCGAGTTTATAGGAGAAGAAGGGGAAGATCCTTAAGTGTTTTTGGAAGAAGTAGACAAGATAGCTCAGAGACTATCACGCTTAGATGAGAAGTTAATTAAATCGGTGGGACTACAACTTAAGAAAGATTCATGAAAGTCGTTCCAGCGAGAGATTGAAGACCAATTGGACAAGGATAACCCTTCTATGTGGGCTGAGTTTAAGCAAAGGTTATTAGAAGAGTTCTTAACTGAAAAGGAAAGGCAGGATCAAGCCCTTCAATTTGAGCAACTAAAATAAAAGCCAGAAATGTCTGTGTCGAAGTATGCTAAGGAATTTAAACATTTGACTAAGTATGCCCCTTATATAGAACCTATGGAAGCCAGTAGAGTTGATCGATTTAGGAAAGGATTACTAGCTTTCCTGTACAGTGTGTTGATAGCGACTGACTTTCATACCATGGCTAAGCTTATTGATAAAGCTAAACTCATGAAAGCATGACATAAGGCAAAAATAACTGAGCGAGTAGAGAGAGAATAGAAGAACAAGGGAAGGAATAAAGGACAAAGCAGCCAGCAATAGGCAGGTCCTATCCAAAACAAGCGTTTTGTGCCCACACCTATGATGTCTACTCCATACCAGCCTAGAGTGGGGGGACAAGGGCAAGTTTAAGCTGAAAGTGTTTCGGTTACTTCGACTCTTGGCAATGCTGGACCATATCGATCTAGGGAACAAGCTCAAACTTTACCTACTTGCACTATGTGTGGACGACAACACCGTGGAGCTTGTCGAAGAGCCACGGGAGCATGTTTATGCTGTGGACAAATGGGGCATTTCATTAAGGATTGTCAAATGACTGTTAATCAAAGAGTGGCTATTAAGGCTTTGCAACGCACCGTGCAAATGAACCGGGTGCAAAATTATGGATCGGGAGGACGAGGCCGTGGTATTAGGCAATCCTCAACCAATGTGCAAGCTAGTGAAGGAAAAGAAAGAGGGCGAGTTTTTGCCCTTAACCAACAAGATGCTTCTATATCCCACAATGTTGTCACAGGTATCATTCTCGATCAGTCTATAAATGCTCGATGTTTATTTGATTTTGGTGCAATGCATTCATTTATTTCACCATGTTTTGCTAAGAAGCTAGGTAGAAATAAGGAAAATATGAATGAACCTTTGGTCATAACTACACCTTTGGGGCAAATTGTAGAAGTAAAATAAGTATATAGGGACTATCTTGTAGAAATTGAAAATAGAGTATTTTCAGTAAATTTGATTGAACTAAAGGTCTTGGAGTTTGATGTTATCCTAGGAATGGATTGGTTATCTATATGTGATGCCTATATAGATTGTAAGAGGAAAAGAATAAACTTTAAGGAGGAAAATGGAACTGAGTTCACTTTTCAAGGTGATAGAAGTAGTAATACTATGAGCTTTATCTCAACTATTGAGGTTAGAAGATTGTTAAGAAAAGGTTGTTTAGCGTATTTAGTGCATGTTTTAGATATTAAGACAGTAGATAAGTCTGTTAGGAAGATACTAGTCATTGATAGATTTCCAAATATTTTTCCTGAGGATTTATCAAGAATGTCGCTGGATAAGGAGATAGAGTTTGTAATTGAGCTTTTACTAGAAACTCAGCCAATTTCAATACCACCATATCATATGGCACCTTTGGAATTAAAAGAATTGAGACTTCAATTGCAGGATTTGCTTGATAAGGGTTTTATTAGGCCAAGTAACTCTCCTTGGGGTGCTTTTATTTTATTTGTAAAGAAGAAAGATGGGCCCTTGAGGTTGTGTATCAATTATAGGCAATTGAATAAGGTAACTGTGAAGAACAAGTATCCTCCACCGAGGATTGATGATTTATTTAATCAGTTACAAGGGGCTAGTTATTTCTCAAAGATAGACTTACAGTCGAGTTATTATCAACTTAAGATTCTACAAGAAGACATTTGTAAGACTGCATTTAGAATGAGATATGGGCATTATGAATTCACAGTATTACCCTTTAGATTGACAAATGCACCAGCGACTTTTATGGATTTGATGAATTAGGTGTTTAAGCTGTTTCTAGACAAGTTTGTAATTATGTTTATTAATGATATTTTAATTTATTCAAGAAGTAAGAAGGAGCACGAGGAGCACTTAAGTGTAGTATTGCAAATTCTACAGGAGCATAAGTTGTATGCTAAATTGTCCAAATGTGACTTCTAGATGGAACAAGTTTGTTTTCTTGGGCATATAGTGAGTAGAGAGGGAATCAAAGTTGATCCTAAAAGGGTAGAGGCAGTGATGAATTGGCCTTGACCTATAATGGCTAAAGTGAGAAGTTTCTTAAGGGTGGCAGGGTATTATCATCAATTTATTAAGGATTTTTCAAAGATTATAGTGCCGTTGACAAGACTTACGAGAAAACAAGTTAAGTTTAAATGGGAGGAGCCTTATGAAGAGAGTTTTCAGAAGCTTAAAGATTATTTAATCACTGCCCCTGTATTGGCACTACCTGATAGGAATGAAGGTTTTGCCATATATTGTGATGCTTCTAGAATTGGCTTAGGGTTTGTGTTGATGCAGAAGGGAAAAGTGATTGCTTATGCATCCAGACAGTTGAAGTGTCATAAAATGAACTATCCTACGTATGATCTAGAAATGGTAGCAGTCATCTTTGCTTTAAAGATATAGAGACATTATCTATATGGAGAGAAGTGTGAGATCTACATGGATCATAAAAGCCTTCAATATATCTTAAAGCAAAGAGATTTGAATCTAAGACAAAAAAGATGGGTAGAATTGCTAAAGGATTATGATTGCCAAATACTTTACCATCTTGGTAAAACTAATGTTGTAGCAAATGTATTGAGCAGGAAGTCAATGGGTTGCTTGTCGCATATCTCTATGCAAAGACGGCCATTAGTCAAAGAATTAAAGAAGATGTTTAATGAGGGTTTGCAATTGGAAGTAAATGAATCACAAATGTTGATAGCTCACTTTCAAGTAAGACCCAAACTCCTTGATGAGATAAAGACATTATAAGACTAAGACCCTCAATTGGCAAATATTGCAGTAGATGTGGAAAAAAGACAAGCCCCAGATTTTTTAGTGGAGGAAGGCTTTTTAAAATGCAGAGATCAACTATATATACCTAATATACAGGGTTAAGGGAAAAAATTTTATGAGAGGCACATCAAACCCTATATAATATGCACCCAGGTGCTACTAAAATGTATAACGACATGAAGAAGACTTATTGGTGGCCTAGAATCAAGAAAGACATAGCGACTTTTGTAGCTACATGTCTCACTTGTCAGCAAGTGAAACTTGAACATCAAAGGCCCTCCAGACTACTTCAAGAGATAGGATTACCGAATGGAAATGGGAACGAATTGTTATGGATTTCATTGTGGGTTTACCTAAGACAGTGAATGGATATGATTCCATATAGGTCATAATTGATCGATTGACAAAATCAGCACAGTTCTTTGAGGTGAAGACCAATTATATAGTAGCTCAGTATGCCCAGATATATATAGACAAGATTGTACAGTTGCACGAGATTCCACTCTCCATCATCTCAGATAGAGGAGCTCAGTTTATGTCGAGATTTTGGCAAAAATTACAAGAAGCATTGGGCATATGGCTTGACTTTAGTATAGCTTTTCACCCACAAATGGATGGGCAGTCAAAGAGAAAAATTCAAAGTTAGAAGATATGTTTTGTATATGTGTTATGGACTTTAGAGGAATTTGGGATAGATATCTTTCACTTATTAAGTTTGCATACAATAATAGCTAGCATTCCTCTATAGAAATGGCACCATTTGAAGCACTATATGGCCGAAAATGTCGATCTCTGATTTGTTAGACTGAGATGGGTGAAAAATATTTAAAAGCTTTGGACATGATTAAAGAGACTACAGAAAAAATGAAGATAATTTGAGAAAGGTTGAAGATCACTTTTAGTCACCAGAAAAGTTATGCTGATCCTAAGAGGAAAGATGTTAATTTTGCAGTGGGTGATCATGTCTTTTTGAAAATCTTCCCCATGAAAGGAGTGATGAGGTTTGGCAAGAAAGGAAAGCTATCCCTGCGCTTCATCAGACCTTTCAAGATCCTTGACAAAGTCGAAGAAGTCTCATATCGGTTGGCATTGCCTCCAGTATTAGAACATGTTCATTCGGCATTTCATGTGTCTATGCTAAAGAAATACATCTCTAATCCATCACATGTGCTACAACCACAATCGATTGAGATCAACCAAGATCTTTCCTATAAAGGAATCCCGATTGCCATATTGGATTGTCAAGTGAAGAAACTTCGTGACAAGGAGATGCCAATGATCAAAATTCAATGGCACAACCAAAACGTGGAAGAATGTACATGGGAGAGCGAAGAAGATATGCTTTAAAGGTATCCACAGTTGTTCAAACAATAAATGAGTACGTTCTTTTAAAATTCATAGATGAATTTCTTTAAGGGGGGTAGAATGTAACATCTAGGAAGTTTGAGACTCATTTTGGTTGCAAATGACATTAAAGGATTAGACTTTGAATGATAGGATAGTATGTGAATGATAAGGAAATGGGTAGCAGTTTTAAGACATAATGTGTGATGTTTGCCTAGCATGAAATTTTAGTGTGCTTTAATGATTGAAGTAGAATCTATATGATAATTAAAATAGTGGGAATAGAAGTTAAATGATGCAATTTGAGAAGTTACACTGAAAGGTATGGGAAAGAATTGTACAAAAAAACTTCTAAGCTGTTTTGGGCTAATGAGCTTATTAATGGGCCTTAATGTATCGGGAGTGCAACCTAACATAGGAAGGCTAGCAATAGGCCTAAGAAGGACACTCATTTAGGTTGTGAGCAAGTAGAAGGCCTAATTCAATAAACATAGTTGCGTAGAGAATAAGCCTTTGCAGTGTAGTTTTTTTTTTTTTTTTTGTCACCAAAGTTGACCAAGTCAAATGCTTCATCAACCAAACCTCTTGATGCTTCTCCCACATGAGTCAAAATTCCATTGGACCACCCAACCTTTTAGGATGACTCTCACCATTGTAAAGAGAATCTTGGCCCTCCTCCTTGACACCATCCTAATCATTTATTAAGAGTAAAACCTAACCATTAGATTTAGCTTGGTAAATCCTCACCTTCTAATCCATTATATATATAAGTAAATTTATGTTGAGAAATTCATTTTTCTTACTTTCTCTACACCTAAAATTCTCTACAAAAGAAGAATTACCTCTATTTCTAACTACTTCAAGAGTTCTAGCAAGATGCACTAATCAAGGTGAGGAATTACATCTATCCTTTCTTTTATGTTTTTAAAGTGAATTTTGGTGATAAGATTGTGTAGAAAATAGCTTGTGCATCACCTAGGGAGGTTCAGCCAACATGAATTAAGTATCCCTAGAATGTGTTTTTGAATAATCTTATATTATGGGAATTGATTTAAAAAAAAAGGGGTGAATAAGCTTTGGGAACATGATTCAAGCTTTGGAAAGCTTTGAAGCATGAATATGGTTGAAGGAAGAATTTGGTGTTGTAATACTATGTGGTATTGATTAGGTGACTATGTGTGTTATATACTATTTCAATTTCAAGTTCTTACAAGTAAATTGAGGAATAGTTAAAGAATTTAGAATTTTCCCAAAGATGAGCTTAAATAGAATTAGTTAGGGTTATGGAATGATTTGAGAATTCAAGGTTTAAGCTTACAAGCATGTGATTGAGGGAAATCTAGCATAAAATAGAAATGAGTATAGTACAATTAATATTTTTCTATTATTGGTTGCTAATTGTTGTGTATTTGAAATGTGATAGGTGTAGAAGTACAAGGCAAGGGCAAGGAGGTTACTAAAGGTGGTGAGGAACTTTAATTGACCAAACATATTAGACATTGGGAGTAAAGGAGTAAAAGTGAGTACTTTATAATATAATGTAATTGTGCCACATTATTTGCTACTATCAATTGAAATGCTACTATTGATACATAACCAAAAGAAAAGCACTGTATATATGTTGCCTAGGGAATGTGACCTTTGAATTCTAAATTTCTCCTATTGAATAGTTTGGACATGAAAAACCTTATGCATTGATATCATATTATACCAAATGATTAATATATCAATTATTTGTTATCAACTACTTGATACCAACTTGGATGTGCCCTACATGGATACCCATGACTAACCAGAAACCCTTTTTAGTGTGGGGAAAAAATACTAAACCTTGTACACTTAGTAAAGCCTATGGGTAGGGCGAGAGTACTCAACCTCTATTAGGCAAAAATGCCTAATCATAAGACTTGATCAGTCTTACGTAATGTAATATTTGTAAGTGAGTAAGGCTTATGCCGCCACTCTACAACTTATATGTATGGGAAGCTTTCCACTCCCAAGGTATCTCTATTTCTACTAAAGTTGACCTAAAGTTCAATATAGCCAATTTTGGATAATATCACTCCATTGTTATCCTGTAAACCTCATGATGACCATTTATATCACTTGCTTCTGCATTATATTATTTGGTACTCACTGAGCTTGTCTCACTTTATAATTATTTGTAATTTTTCTAGGTTAAGGTGTTTTTTTAGCAAGGTAAACTAAGCGATGCTTTTTAACTTGGAATGTGCTAAGATTTTGTAGACATAAATTTGTGTCAATTTGAAGGCTTGCAAGTTAGAGCTCCATGATGACTAGAGGCATAATGTGTATGAGTATCTTGTGTAAAAACAAGTATAAATACTTGATAACATATATTAAGTATATGTATAATTATGACATTAGGCATGAGTGTAAGAATGATATTTATGAATATCCAAGAATGTTGTTCTATTTTCAAGCATGGTATAGGACATATGTATATTGCATATAATATTATAGTTCAAATAATTCTTGGGAATTGGAAATGATTCATTGGTTTCGATCTTGGAAGTGATGGATTATTAAGATAAGCTAAAGATTAGGATAAACCCTTGGTGTTCTACGGGTTTAGGTGATCTTATGTCTCCCTAAACCCTAGGATAATCACACCCTAGATTTTAGGTTGTGACAATAGAAGTAATTGCAAATCTACCACCCCCAAAGTGTGTTAAGGACATAAGGAGCTTCCTAGGTCATGCGAATTTTTATAGAAGGTTTATTAAAGATTTTTCCAATATAGTGAAGCCATTATGTAAATTACTTGCCAAGGAGGCAATTTTTGAGTTTGATGATGTATGTATAAGAGCCTTTGAAACCTTGAAAAAGGCTCTCATATTAGCACCTATCTTGCAACTGCCTAATTGGGAGCAATCATTTGAAATTATGTGTGATGCAAGTCACTTTGCAGTGGGGCTGTTTTAGGACAAAGGAAAGAAGGTAAGCCTTATGTGATCTACTATGCTAGCAAGTTACTTGATGATGCTCAAATCAACTATACCACCACGGAGAAAGAATTATTTGCTATTGTTTATGCATTTGATAAATTTATAGCATATTTAGTGGGGCAAAAAGTGATTGTTTATTTAGACTATGCTACTCTTAAATATCTTTTAAGTATGAAGGATGTAAAACCTAGGCTCCTATGGTGGAATTGGGAGGTGAGGAATAAGAAAGGAAGTGAGAACATCATTGCAGATCATCTATCAAGACTTGATCAAGAGGGATTAAAAAGGAATGATGGTGTGCCAATTAATGAGACATTCCATAGTGAACATTTACTTAGTTTAGCATCAAAGGAACTTCCATGGTTTGCGGATATTGCAAATTTTCTAGTGAGTGGTGTTTTGCCTTATAGATTGGATTATAGGCAAAGGAAGAAATTTTTGCATGATAGTAAATTCTACTATTAGGAAGAACCTTTGCTTTATAAGAGATGTGCAGATGGATTGATAAAAAGGTGTGTTCCTCAAGATGAAGTCTAAGATATTTTAAGACATTGTCACTCTTTCGATGTGGGTAGACATTTTGGTACATCAAAAACAACATCTAAGGTACTTCAATCTGATTTTTGGTGGCCTACATTATTTAAAGATGCTAGAGATTTTGTACTCACATGTGATAAGTGCCAAAGAATGAGTAATTTATCTAGAAGACATGAAACGCCTTTGAATGGAATTCTTAAAGTTGAAATTTTTTATGTTTGGGGCATGGATTTTATAGGTCCATTTCCTAGTTCTTTAGGCTACAAGTATATTTTGGTTATGGTTGACTATGTTTCAAAATGGGTAGAAGCAATACCAACCATTACCAATGATGCAAAGATTGTTAAGAAAATGCTTAAGAAAATACTTTTTCTAAGATTTGGTACTCCTATAGCAGTAATAAGTGATGGAGGTTCACATTTTCGTAATCAAGCCATTGAGAGTCTTTTTAATAACTATGGGGTAACACACAAGGTTGCTACTCCACATCACCCACAAACAAATGGGCAAGTTGAGGTGAGTAATAGAGTGATTAAATGGATTCTTGAAAAGATAGTTTCTTCTTCAATGAAGGATTGGGCATTAAAATTAGAAGATGCCTTATAAGCATATAGGATAGCCTTTAAAACTCCAATTGGCCTTACCCCTTATCAATTGGTCTACAGTAAGTCTTGTCACTTGTCCATAGAACTTGAACATAAGGCCTATTGGGCAACAAGGGCTTTGAACTTTGACTTGAAGAAAGAAGGAAGAAAAAGACTACTTCAACTTAATGAATTAGAGGAATTAAGAATGAATGCTTATGAAAATGCAAAGTTATATAAGGATTGTACTAAGTTATGGCACGACAAACATTTGGTTAACAAAGAATTTCATAAGGGAGAACTTGTTTTGCTTTACAATTCAAGATTAAGATTGTTTCATGGTAAGTTGAAGTCGAGATGGTCAGGACCTTTCAAGGTTATAAAAGCTCATCCCTATGGGACCATTGAAATTGCTAATGACAAAGGAGAAACTTTCAAGGTTAATAGACATCATCTCAAGACATACTTAATTGGTCAAGTAGTTAATCAAATAAGATCAATATCTCTCTTCGCACCTTAATACAGCATGGTAAGTTTTCTAAATTAATTTTATGAAAAAAAATTTATTAAAAAAAAGAAAAAGAAAAGTCTGTCACGAGTCATGCCCTGCAGGCCAACTCATGACAGAAAGGATGAGTCACAAATCATGCCTTGTGTGCCAACTCGTGACCACTCTAAAACACAATTTTAATTTATTTTTATTGATTTTGTTTTCTTTTAATTATTTTTTATTCCCTTTTTCTTTTTTTACTTGTCATTTATCTAATCAAATCATCTTCTTCAAATTCCAAAATATTTCAAATTTTAAGTAAAGAGTTGTGCTTTGTCCCAATAAAGGTTTTGACCTTTCACATCTTTTTTACACCCTAGACTATACAACTGCCTAATTCCCATCCCCTTTTCAAAAATTTTTTCAACACTCCTAATTCCCATACACGGTTCCTTAGGCATCCCTTCACCTATTTTAACTTTCTTCCATTTGTTTCTATTTCCTAAGCATTATCTCCTTCTTCTCTTAAAATAAACATCTTTCTCTTCTATTTCCTACATTGTTTTCATTTTAATATGGGTAAGACAAGGGGCTCTTCATCTTCAAGGCCACAAGAAGAACATCCAATGGAGGATTTGGCATCCATCTATAGGGCTAATTTCCCCATCCACTCACATGAAGAAGGTGTTAAATTCTTAACTTTAAAGAATAGGATATCATTTCTTGTAAGTATATTCCCCTTTCTTTAATTCATGATGTGGGCATGGAAGATAATTTTCATCAAATGTTAACTACTTGTGGGCTTAAGAAATTTGTGTCTATGGAAGAGCATTCTTATAGTGATTTAGTCCTTGAATTTTATACCATCTTCGGATGTAAATGAAAAAGACTCCCATATTTTAGAATTTTGTATGCTAGGAAAGAAACACCAACTCACATATAGTTTTATGCATAAGGTGTTTGGTTTTAAGAAAGATGGTATGTGTGATGCTCCTAAGTCTTTTAAAATCAATGAATTTTGGACATTTTTTATTGATTTGCAAACCCCTTTTAAGCCAAACAAAGGTAAGGCAATGTTTATTAAAGACTTAAAATATTGGTTATTGCACAAAGTCCTTGCTTGTGTTGTTTTCCACAAGTCTGAATTTAATAGAGTTTCTGCACAAGAATGATTTTTGATGTGGTGTGTTCATAATAAAAAGCAAGTATGTTGGACTTATTGGGTTTTTAATCAACTTTTAACTTGTGCTACACGTAAGGATGGTTCAATCACTCATGGTCATGTTGTCACTATTATTGCTAAATTTTTTAGTATTGATCTTGATTATTTTTCTAGAGTTGTTAAGATTTCTTATTTCACTAATCAAGCTTTCATAAGAGGTGAAATAGTGGATAGCTCCTTTTGCTTGATACCGGCATAGTCTAGATCATATTGGAAAGATTTGGCACAACCTTCTCAAGATGGGGAGGAGCAATCTAGTGAAGAAGAACCTCACCATGAGGAGTAACTTGCTCACGACCTTCCTCCATCTTTAAATGAGCCAAGTGGTGCAAGTAGCTCATCAAATAAGGAGACACAACTTTTAGAGCAACTTTTGGAGAATCAAAGGATTATGCAATGCCAATTGAATGATATAGAGGCTTGGAACTGACAAATTGATCACCGCTAATATAAGATAGAGTATAAGATGAAACAATTCTTTGACCAATCCGGCTACAACATCCAGTCTCCTCCATCTCCATCGGTGGATTAAAGGAGTGCTTCTTTCCTTTCCTTTATATTCGGGATTCACATTAGGGACAATGTGAAATTTTAAGTATGGGGGAGGGGTAGTAGTTAGTATTTGTGTTGTTTTTAATATGTTGCATGCATATATGTTTGTTTTTGCTTTTTCCATCAAAATATCAAAATGTTTGCTTTTTATCACTTTGTCTTCCTCTCATACATAGTAGACTTTTTCCTAAGTTCATTTTAAACTTGAAAGGAGTTACATTATAATAAATTAATAAATGAATTTTTAGTGCTCAATTGGTAGATCTTTAAGTTTCATGTAGTTTTTGTTTTAAGTCTTTATTTTTATCTCATTTTTGTTATTTTCAAAGTTTAAAAATTATCTAGTCAACTTCCTAACTATACTTAAATGCTAGAATTGTAAGGATTTAAGTTTTGGTTTTTAGGGATTTAAGTTGCCTAAGGGAAACTACAGCCATAATATGAGTAACTCATTTTTCAATAATAGATGAGGACACAAAAAGAAGTAAAAGAAGAATTTTATCGACATCATATATTTCAAGTAAGTTGTGTGTAAATGAGTATGCTCCTTAATTACATTCATTCAGAAAGAATGTATGATGTCACAAATAGAATGCAAAAATTAAAAAATTAAAAAAAAAAGAGAAAAGAAAAAAAAAAAAAAGAAGAGTCTAAAAATGCCATGAGATTAATGAGTTTGTGCGTGTGCTTAATTTTTGTCCTAAAGGCTATTTTTATCTTTAGAATCCTAAGCTTAAAGAATGAATAGTTTGGCTACAAAAGCATGGTTAGGACCTTGACTCCATAATTTTGACTTTGTTCTTAATAAGAATGAGATAAAAAGATAAACTTAGGGGCTTATGCTATGAGACTTGTCATCTCTATCATTATTGAGCATTGAAAGTTAATTTGTTAATACATTTCTTCCTATACTCCTTCCATGATTAAAAGCAACTTGGTGAGAATACTACATCTATTTTTGAAGAAGACAAAGGAACTTATTATCCTCTTATTTCTTTCTTACTTGAGTACAAGCAAGGTCTAAGTATGGGAGAATTTGATGTGATGCAAAATAGCATAAATATTTAGGGCTTTATTTATATAGTTTGTGTGTTACATGTGTTGTTTTTACTTATTATTTCTAGAAATTGGTATGTTTGATCTTGTTTTTAAGTTTTACAAGTCATCATAAGTTTAAAACTATGGTTTTAAGGAGAATTGGTGCAAGGAATTGAGATGGGGCCATGGAACAAGCAAGGGAGCAACCTAAAGCAAAGGGAGAAGAGTTGACCCATGTCACAAGTCATGCCATAGGGTGCCAACTTGTGATAGAAGAAGATGGTGCCGAGTTGGCACTAATGGGCACGACTTGTGACAAAGGCTGACTATCACGAGTCATCCCATATGTTGTGAGTAGTTACTGCACCTATTTTACATACCTTTTCATAATTACATCTCTTTGGAAGAGGCATGACTTGGGACACTTAGGAATCTATAAATACTTGAAATTAACTATGATTTTGTATAAAGAATACTTAGTTTTTGTTTGAAATACTTTATGTCATTTTAGTTTTATTTTAAAGTATTAAGTAAAAGACATTTTCAAGATTTCAATAAATATATTCAAGAAGGCTACTCATTATCAAGTAATTTCCTAAAGAGCATTAAAGAATTCATCAAAAAGTTTCCTCCCCCTTTTCTTAGAATTGGTTACTTGATACTTGAAATGTTCTCTTGTTGTCATTTAGTTTTTGACACTATGTATTTTGGTTGAATTCCAACTTATTAGAATTGCAATGATGAATTAATTTTATGAACTACATTCTTAATATGCATGAGTGATTTAGTTTCAATTGAGTCTTACATTGTGTTATGTATGCTTGATCACCATATATAACTTGTTAATCATTTTGTTCACAATCAGAGTGGGGGCATTTCGGTGAAAATGCAATTGAAATTACTCAAAGGATAGGAGAGTACTTAGAGATAAGCAATCCACTTTAAGGGGTTAAAGAATTGGCATGAAATTTAATAATTTTAGTTTATCTCTATAATGTCATGAGAATACTTATAGACTCTAAATTAAAATACTCTTAATTGATAATGAGAATTGCTTTTAAGAATTATTGGTCATATTCTCCAATCATTGCATGTTTTTATATGTTAACTTTTATAGTTCAAAATTAATTCTGAGTTGTAATTCTAATATTCATTGTTTGTTGATATTAATTAAAGTAATAATAAAACTTTAGTATTTTTGATTAGTTAGAATAAATCAACATCTTCTTGTTTGTTGTTTGCCTATCCATCTTAGTAATTACTCGGCTAATAGAAATTTCTCCAAATTACCTAGAGTTCGACACCCTACTCATTCTATACTTAGTCTTAAAGACTAGGATATTAAATTTGACCCACATCACTAACTCAAATGGAGTTTGAAGCTTTTTGCCAAATACTATAGCGCATATGAAGTCATGGAAAAGATAGATCCTGTTGCTTATCATCTTCAACTTCCAACAAATGCTTAAATCCATCCAGTATTCCACATCTCCTTTTTTAAAAGAAAATTGGTGATACCCATTCTCCTACCCTTTCGATACTTGCTATAAAGAGTGGGGAGCTACTAATTAAACCATTGGTTATTCTTTGATGTATAATTATCCATCGTAACAATGTGTTGGTCTCACAAGCTTTAGTTTAGTAGGTAAATTTGTCCCTAGATGAAGCCACCTTGGAGGTGTTCATGTTCTTCGAACTCAGTTTCCTAATCTTGTCCTTAAGGACAAGGACAATCTTATTAGAGAGGGTAATGTTATATCTACTGCATGAGTGCATGGTACTATGCTATATATAATTAATAATAAGAAGCTTAGTTATTTTACAATAGGTTAAAAAGCAGTTGATTTTATCTATAATAATAGAATGGATGAGTTGGTAGGTGATGATTTAAGTAATGATTGTAATGAATTAAGGCAGTAGTTCAGTAACACAATCATCACCTTCTCCAATATTCTCTCTCTGTCTCTCTCTCTCTCTATCTCTTTCTCTCTTTCTTCTGCCATTGTTGTCTTCCTCTCCTCTTCTCTGTAATTACTTTAATCCATTTGAGTTGCTACAACATTTTAATTATAAACTATTTAGATCTCTTCCTTTTCTTTCTTTCCTCTTCCCTTTCTTCTTTTTCTTGTTCTCCTACACGGCATCCTCCTATGTGTTCTTTGTCCCTCTATCTCATCACCATCGGTAGCCGTTCACGGTCACCAATACCTTGCTTTTGGAGCCAAGGATTACCGGTATGTATTAATTTTATTTTAGATTATTTTTTATTGAGATTAATTTGTGTTTTTTGAGATTTGTTTGAGAATTTGATTATTGTCTAAGAATTTATTGAAATTTTGTTGTGTTTTTTTTATTAATTTTAGTGTGTATATGTATTAATTTGTGTTTATATATATATATATATATATATATATATATATATATATATATATATATATATATATATATATATATATATATATATATATATATATATATATATATATAAAGTTTTATGCTATTTTAAATTTTTTGAGAGGTTTAATTTTTTTAATTCTAAATAAAATTGTTATAAATTTATGCTAGTATTAAATTTGGTAAAATTATCTTAGTAAATTTTTTTTTTTTTTATAAAATTCTGTTTATGATTCTTTAAAAAAAATTCTAGATTTATTTTTTATTATATTTTATAATTTTTTTTCGTAAATTCTATTTTCTTAATATATTTCTGTATATAAATTTATGTGTTTATTATAATGATTTTTGTATGTATTTTGTAGTCTTTTTTAGTAGTCTTATTAATTATTTTATTTTGGTTTTAGTAATAGAATTGCAATTTTGTTTTAGATAATTTTCGTGTAGGATAGCAAAAAAATATATCCACATATCAAGATGTTTGTACTATAATTTAATTTATTTATGTTAATATATAAATGTAATAATTTGTAATGTACTTTTGTATGTTATGTATAATTTGTAATTTGTTATGTTGTTAATTTAAGGTTTATTTGTAAATGAGTATTAAAAAATATAAATGTTGTGCTGTGAATTTGTAATTTATGGTTAATTTATATTTCATCATGTAATTTCCAATTATGTTGTTAAGTTTATATGAATTTGTAAATGTATATTAAAAAAAATTATACTGAGACTGCATGTTAGTAATTTGTACTATTTTAGTGAATGCGTTAAATTTAAATATATCAGGATATAATATCCAAATTATAGGTTTAGATTAAATTATGGCACAAAATTGAATTGAAATCAAAAGAAAAAATGAACCATAATTTAAAATAAGTATGCCACAAAAAGTGAAATTTTCACTGCAAGAATTTTATAAAATACCAAAAAAAAATTAATAATTTTATTAGTAGTAAAAATATACTTCACATTAAAAAATAACAAAAGAACTATAAATATGCTATAAAAATTGAAATCTAAATGCATTTTATAAAATATCAAAAAAACGAGAAATATCCTCTTAGGATATAAAATTAAGCTAAAAAATAATTAAAATTCAAACATTAAAAAAAATAAGAATTGAAAGAGCATATAATTTTGCCAAAAATAATTAAAATTCAAACATTGATAAAAATTAAGAATTGAAAGAGCATTTAATATAGAAAATGTAAAATTATAAGAATATATAAATTTATATATGAAAATCAATATAATTCGAAAAATTAAAATGATTCATAAGAATTTTAGTATAAATTTTATTTAAATGAAATAAAAAATGACTAATATAAAATTAATATCTTTATTATTAGGTAAATTATACCTATATTTAAAATTGTGATACTGTTAAAAATAGAAAAAGTGTAATGCATTTAGGAATTTGTAGGGTATTAAATAAATTTTGAATTTATTCCATGAATTTATTTCGTTAATTTTTTATTATATGTTGTGATGTTGTGATCTTAGAATTATTATTTGTAACAAAATTTTTGTTCTTTTACTAATGAAAACATTTAAAAATTTCTAACTTTATTTTTGGACTTTGACAATCCAATGGCCAAATATACTATTAATTCAAAATGTTTAACAAATTTAGGATTAACTGTAGATCTAGTTTGGTGTCCTGCTCATCGAATGGTGAGAGGACATCAAATTGTCCAAAGTGGAAAATTTAGAGATTTCATTGTTTGTGTATATTCTTATTTCACACATATATTTGAAAATTAAGTATCACATTTCATCATGTTCTCTTAGTACACATTGAAATAATATCTTGATTATTTGGGATTTTTCAAATGTGATGCACTAAGAGAACTGAAAGGAGATACTGATGAAATTTCTACAAGTGTATGAATGTAGAATGTAACAATAACAATTATGCGTTAATGAGTTTCTAAATGGGTTAGGTTCTTACCTTATAGGAATGGAGATATAAGGATGTAGAATTAGATGTTGAGAACTTTATCAAAATTAAAACCAAACATATTAAATTAAATTAAATTAAATTTTGTTTCTGTGATTTAAATACAATGAATTAACATCAAGAATTTATAGGGAATAATTATGAGGACTGATAGGAATTGAATGTACTCTAGACTTATGGATGGATATTTGAATCCGGAATTCTTGGAGGGTTTAGACAATTCATGCATTTCGCGACATCTCAGGCATAATATATGAATGGGACCAATGTTCGATGTCCTTGTAACTATAAAAAATGTCAAAACTGAAATTTTCTTGAACCACATACCGTCAAGTTGCATATTCTAAAGAAATATTTTGTACTGGGATACTATGAATGATATTTGCACGATGAAGTTAGTGGGTTTGGAACTTTGACTGCAGCTAAAGCAGAAGGTGAAGATGTGGATAATTGTCCTCCAACTATATACCCTAATATGTTAATGGATGCCGCTAGGCTAGATTTTGTTTGGGATGGAATAGAGGAAGCACCAAATCTGACAGCTCATAAATTGTATGATATGTTAGAGGCAGCTAATAAAGAATTATGGTCTGGCTACAAGAAACAGTCTAAGTTATCTGCAGTGGCATGACTTCTAAAATCAAATCAGAACACCATCTATTTAAAAGGTGTTATGATGAGATATTGTAGTAGTACAATGAGTTGTTGCCTAAAGATAATACAATGGTGGATAGTTCCTATAGCACTAAGAAGTTAATACAGGGTTTGGGCCTTTCAGTTGAGAAAATTCATTGTTACAAGAATAATAGCATGCTTTATTAGGGTGAAGATAGTAATTTGATTGCATGCAAGTTTTGTGATTGGCCTAGATATAAGTCAAGACGTTGGAGTGCATGTTAGTCCAACAAAAATATTCTAATTTTCTCTGATTTTGAGGTAGCAGAGATGTCTTTTTGGGATAATGCACTGATGGCTTTCAACCTTTTAGATAATCTGGACAGCAATACTCATCATGGCCAATTATAATGATGCCATACAATCTTCTTTTAGGGATATGTATGAAGAAAGAATACGTGTTCCTTTATATAATAGTCCTTAGACCAAATAATACAAAACAGAGTTGGATGTATTTTTGCAGCCTCTCATTGCAGAATTGCTACGGCGATAGGATATAGACCTCGAAATATATGATGTGTCTACGAAGAAGAATTTTCATATGTGAGCAGATCTGATTTGGACTATGAGTGATTTTCCTGCATACAATATGTTGTCTAGTTAAAGTACTTAGGGTATACTTGCATGTCTATATTACAAGGAATTAACAAATTCCTTCATCCTTCTTAAAAGGGGTAAGCAATTGTAGCTTAATTGTCACCGTTAGTTCTTATCGGCTAATCATTCTTTCAAACAAAACAAAATAGCTTTCATAAAGAATTGAGATGTTCATGCATCTATTCCACCTATATGATCAAAAATAGAATTGTTGCAAGAAATAACTAGTTTAAAGTTGCTGAGAGTGACTGAATTAAGGGCTGAGGATGTGAATGCTCAAATTGCTAAGTGAAGCAGATGTGGATAGAAGAAATGAACTATATTTTAGGATTTGCCATATTGGTGTACTAATATGATAAGATATAATTTGGATGTCATGCACATTGAGAAGAATGTATTTGAAAATATCTTCAACATGGTAATGGACATCCTAGGGAAAACCAACGATAATGCTAAAGCCAAACAGAAGTTGAAATAATTCTACCTTCGTAAGGTGTTAGAGATGGATGAAGTAACTGAAAAATATCTGAAGGTAAGATATGTGCTCTATAAGTGGATAAACAAGTCTTGTGTGAATGGCTGAA
>CANTUT010000042.1:2500-75000 GCA_947687605.1 Reutealis trisperma | reverse complement strand
ACTAAAACAGGAGAAACAAGCGAAAATGGCTCGTTGTCGCAGAGCTGTGCGGCATTGCTGCAAAAGCCTCCGTAAAATCGCAAAGGCCTCTATGGCAACACCGCAAAGACCTATGCGGTGCAACAAAGGCCTCTGCAGTAACTCCGGCAAAAAATTGATTTTTTGCAATCCCACATTGGAAATTTATATTTTCTATGCTTCAATCCTCCTCCTATATGTAGAGGGTCTCTTCACACTTCAAAGGACCAACTTCTAGAGCTTGAAAAGTAATAACTTCAAGCAAACTGCTTTGTATTTGCTACTTGGTTCGCAAAGCGAGTTAGGGGGTTTCTCCTTGATTCCTACCTGACTAGTTTAACTTTCTGCCCGCATGTTCGAGGCATGTCTCTTACCCAAGGCTCGTGTCCACCTCCTAAGGCTAGTTGCCGCTTACTGTCTGAGGCTATCCGTCGCCCACCAAGGCTAGTTGCCGCTTACCGCCCAAAGTCCAAAGCTAGCCGCCTCCCACCATCCAACGCTAGCCACCGCCCGCCACCTAAGGCCAGTCGTTACCTGCCATTTGAGGTAAGCTTCTTTCCCTTAATTCTCTTTTGTCTAAATTTTCTTGCCTCTTTTAGTTAATTAATTAAATTGATTTATCAAGATTGCTAGCTAATCAACTCGGTAATCAATTAAATTAATTAATTAACTCAACCCTCTTTTAATCAATCAATCAAAATATAATAAAGTGACTAAGCTAAACTAACTCCTTCGCAAGATGGGAGAACTACATGGATTCTAATTCCCATTTGAAGGGATACATAGGCATGCTTGGTTCAGGCATCAAATCCAATTAAAATTAATCAATTATCTCCCTATCACATTCTTCACTTACTTTTGTGTTTGTTTCTTTGCTTTATTATTAGGATTAGTTTGGAGAATGTGTGAGTTCCTTAGAACCCATAAGGGCTAGAGAAGGTATCCCCTATATTTGAGATTTTATTTGTAATGTTAACTTTCTTTTGGACTATTATTTGTATTTATTATCAAATATGTGGAATCAATGACCATGCATATTATAAATTGTCCATGCATGTTAAATTATTCATGAAATATATTTTAAGTCACTTCTATATTATTTGGCCAAACTTATTTTGTTAAATTAAACTGAAAACCTAGTCCCTGAATCCTATTTGGTTTCTAGGCCAATAGTCTTTTTCTTTTGGGTAATAATTGGAGTCAAATAGATTTTTTCTTTATATTTTTCCAAGTAAAAATAAATTAAGGTGGCAATTCCAAGAAATAATTTTCAAACCTATCAAAGATAAACCCGAGGGCTTCCTCATGAGTTCTTTCCCAAATAAGCATTTTGATTCCCTTTAGCGGATCGGACCAGTGCTCAATCGAGACCTCACAATATGCAATAGGAGATTGATAGATGAGTAGCATAGATGCAAGAAAAGATGCAACAGATGGTCCAGGAGTAGGTATGCCAATAGATCGAGTTGTAAATGCAGCATTTCTTCTCACGGTACTTTGTTGATGGTATTACTCCTTATGTTGCTCCTTTACTTGCTTCTACTATTTCTCAGCACCTTTCAACCGGAAATGTTATAATTGTTGTTGCTATTACTGTTGCATATATAGTATATCTAGAGTATGGCCAGCAGCATCAAGAGGGCCATGATGAGGAGAACAAGAAGGATGAGGATGATGATGATGATGATGCTTAGTTTATTTATTTTTAGTTTAGTTATTTTAATACTTATAGGGTATATAATACAGTATATTTTTTCAAATTATATTATGTTATATAATATTTAATTTCGATATTTATATTATATAATTTTTATAATTTTTTAATAAATATCTATTATATAAAATTAATTTACTAAATATTTTAAATATTTTTAAAAAATATACTAGCTAATTTACTGACAGATAACTGATTTTTTATAATTATTAAGATAATATTTTTTAATAAATTATTGATGATTACTGACTGTTTTTATTATTAAATTATTTTTTTAAAGTAGTTTATTGATGGATTACTAACCCTTTTTTATTAAGTTATTTTTAAAAACTATTTACTGATAGATTACTGACCGTTTTGTTATAAAATTATTTTTAAAACTCTTTTACCGACAAATTACTGACCGTTTTGAAATAATAAAATATTATTTTATTTAAAGTTATTGACAGATTAGTGAGGCTTGTGATTATTTAATTCTTTTTTTGAACGAAATTACCAACGGATTTGTAAGAAATAGCAACATATTTCCATCAATAAATTTACTAACAGATTGTGTAAACTGTCATTATAGAATTACTGACCATCGATTTACTGATGAATTTTTGCCATCCCTAATATGTTAGTAAAATGATTTACTGACAGATTTTATATGTCTACTAAGGGAATTTTCCGTCGGTAAAGGGCTCTTTTATGTAGTGTATACATAAAGTTCATATATTATAATCCAGAAATCCATTAAAAAAAAAATTATAGGTTCATAGTTTAAAAACCAAAAATTTATAAATTATAACTTAAAAGGTCATTACAAATATACCTGAAATTTATATATTATAGTTCATAAATTCATAAACTTAAAAACATATTCACATGTCAACTGATAAATTTATAATTCACAAATAATGAACTTACACTTTATATTTGATAAAGCTATAAATAATACTTAATGATCTTATTGCTTATAACTATATTTAACAGTGAATTTTCAATGTACTTACTCCTTACTACAAATGAATTTATATTTTTTGTTTAATGAACTTACAACTTATCATATATGAATCTAGATGACAGTGAAAATTCATTGTTATATAAAAAATAAATATGATATTTTATAAAAAGGTAAAATTATCCTTAAAAACCATTTAAAAAATTAACCATAAAATGATGAAATTTATAAATAAAGATTGAAAAATTTTATGCAAAATAAAAATTAAATTCTTTATTTTTTATTGATACTCATGATATTAAAATTTATTATCATTGTAAGAATTAAATAAAAAAAATCAACTATTAATATAATTATTTTTATAGAAATTAATATAAATTTAATTAGAACAAATAAACAAATAAAAAAAACTTTACCATTAATGTAATTTTTTTGAGAAATAAAATAAATATAATTTTAATCACAAATAGTACAAACAAGTAAAAAAGCAAAAAGAAAAAACATTGAATAACTAAAAAAGAAAAAAAAAAGAATAATTAAAAAAAATATTTGAAATCAGTATCAATATTGCGACTTTAAGGGTTTGAGGCTAAAGTGATAACTAGCTACACCAACCAATCATTTTCATATTTTTGCTACATATATGATATTTAACATGTACTCTAAAATCATAATGTATCATAGTCTTTGGATCTAAGATATAATTTGGCTCAATGGATGATCACATTACTTTCGGATAAATTGTTGGCTTATTTGGCTCTATTGGATATTGTAAACAAATTTTCTATTTTATTTATGAAAAAGTTGTTTAACAGATCTTTTAATTCATAATTATGAGAGTATAAGTAAATTTCATAAATTAAAAATGGATTTTTTTTTTTACCTATATCATCCAATTTTATTAGTGTCATTTATAATCTGTAATGATAATAATTGATAAATTTAAAAATAAATAAAACAAATTAATTAAACTTATTCTAAAAATTAGAATAATATAAATATATAAGATTATATATATTTATTAATTATATATAAATTAAAATAATATAATGTAAGGATTTTAAAATATTAACATTTATTGTAATCAATATCAAATAAAGTGATATTTAGCTTCAACTTTAAAATTATTTAAATACTCATTTATTAAATAATTAATAAATAATTATAATTCTCTAATTGGAAAGCCCCCTTCTGAATTAGAAAGGTTCTCATTCAATATGTTTTGGCCATTTGATTCATGAAATTCAATTTTCCCCTAAAAAAATAAATAATTATAATTCAATAATATTATTGTTAATCTCATTTCTAGAGGCATGGTTGCAAATAAAATGATAATTTCTCATGTTATATATTGGAACATTCAAAATTGAATTACATATCGGTCTTGTTTGGTTAGTTGAAATAATAAAATTGGAATGGGAATAAAATATTTATTCCAAAATTTGTATTGTTTAGTAAATTGAAATAAGAGGAATTGGAATAAAATACCTAGAATAAAATTAAAATGTTCTTGGGTTTTTATTCCTGATGGAAGACATAAGAATCAATGGGAATAAAGAAGATGGGAATAAAAATTTAAACGCGGGAGTGAAATAATACTGTGATAATTTCTATTTTTATATTTTGTTTACCAAACATAATATGCGAAATTTTCATTCCAATTTTTATTCTTGTAATCTCATTCTAATTGAATTATTTTTAATTCTATTACTACATATCTAATAACCAAACAGGCCCATAGTGTTAATAGTGTTAATTATAGGCTAACCCTTAAAAGTTAAAACTAACTAGAAAGTAAAAATATTACTAAATAAAATAAACTATCCAAATAATAAAAACTATTTTCTAAATAAAGATAAATTATCTAAATACTAAAAATTCTAAATAGATATTTTATTCTTTTGATATATTTTACGGTTACTTTATTAGAAATCAAAGTAAAATCTACTTTATTTTATTTTATGAAAAAATGACTCCCTTAAAAATCATAATTTTCTTATATTTTTTCATAAATTAAACTATTTTTTCATAGTTCTTCTTAGGTATCATTTTGTAATATCTTAGAAAAAAAAAATTTACTATTAGACCTCTAGAGTATTTATTTATTTAAATTTAATAAATATTCTAATTAGAGAAATTTCAAGAATATTTTAAATCAATATTAAATTTTTTCTAATTGATAAATATTATTTATTCATATTGTTTTGTTAATTTCAAATTAATTTAAAAAATTAACACCTATTTATTATTTATTTATTCAAAAATATTGTGATTTCATTATTATTGAAATTATATTAAAAATTATTATTTTTAATAATTACTGATTAAGTTATTTTAAATTTTGGTATTAGTAATTTTTATTTATTTTTAGTGAAATATTATTATTATTGATTTTTAGGAATTATTATTATTTTGAATTTATGAGAATTATTATTTTTATTATCATTATTATTGTAAAATTAAAAAAAAAAAGAAAAGAAAAGAAAAATTTCATTCTGCCTGTTATTATTGACCTTTGAACCTCTATTGTTATGCATCGTTGAATCATTACCTTGTTTTGTTAACCTATGGTAATTGTTGAATATTATTTATTGATTATCAAAAAACCACTTAGGTCTAATTATTGTTATTATTCTTATCAAACTATTAACCGAGCCATTGACCATATATATGACAGAATGCCTACACTAATGGAGGATAAACTATTAGGCCATGTGCACCGATGACTCAACTAATAAGGTCAAACATATCAGTATCCTACCTAGAGAGAACTATATATATACTCTAATTCGGCCAAGCATTCATAATAAGGAAGAAGTTGCTGCCCTTATTGATTGTTATTAATTGATGTTGGTTGTTATATGTTATTGTTTCTAAACCCATTTTGTTATATACTCATTGTTCAGCTCCATATATGGTTATATTTCATAATTTATTGAGTTGAAGGCTCATTCTTCTTTATTGTGGTTTTTCAGGTGCTAAAGTGGAGGAAGCTAGATATAGAGAAGATTAAACTCTTGTTACCTTTCCTTTACAAGAAGCTATTTTATGTAATAATTTAAATCACTATATTGTATTTCATTATGTACCACTCTAATTCTCTATAATAATGGATTTAGAAGTAGTTATTCTATCAATTGAATTATAATGGAACATATATATGCATGTATTGGAATTAATATTAAGTTGATTCAAGGAGTTTATTGATATTATTGGGTTTTATGGGTGTATGATAGTTTTAAACTTACCTTTGCTTTAGAACTATCACATCCTCAAGATTTCGGGTGTGATACATTTGATATATTTGCTGAAAAGTATACTTCCTAAGAAATAAACTTTTTGAAAATTTATTTCATAGGAAGTAAATTTTTCGGGAAGTAATTATATGTTTTAGTTTGCATATAATTTTCTAGGAAGTAAATTATTTTATTTGACTTAATAATAAAAAAGACAATACATTGCCCAATTTATTAAATCATATTTAATGAATAGTAGATATGTTAACATATATCTATTTCAATTAAACAAGTCTAATTTCCTTAACTCTTATAAGAAAGTATACTTTCCCTAAACTTAAAAAGTAAAAATTCTAATTTCTGGAAACTTTTTTCAATAATGATTACTAAACTAGCCAAAATTTTTCATTTTCCAAGAAATTGTACTTTTTTAGTTTACTTAATCCATACTAAACGATACCTTAGCTATGAAAAGAGTTTTAATTTAATGAAAATATGACTTATTTTGTATAAAACAATAACTTTACAAAAAAAATTTAAATTAATGAAAAAGAAAAATAATTTCATAATTAAGAAAAAATAGTTTTCTTACAAAAAATCACAATCTTTTTATTTTTTTAAATAAAATTATTTTTTATAATTTTTTTAGTTGCAAAAAAGTTTTAATTTTACGAAAATATTAATTATTTTGTGCAAAACAATAATTTTACGAAAAAATTTTTAAATTAACGAAAAGGAAAATAATTTTATAATTATGAAAAAAGATTTTTTTTATGAAAAATCACAATTTTCTTATATTTTTTATAAATTAAATTATTTTTCGTAAAGGTTATAGAAAATGAAGTATTATATTTTATTTTAAATCAAAGTAACCTAAGAATTTGCTTTTATCTTTTTTATACATCTCATTCAAACCCTAAAATCTTGTGATTAAATGTTTAGCATTAAGATCTTTCTCTTCATTAATTTATCTTTATTTTCTTCCTAAAAATTGAAATTCATCAATATACTATATATTAAAATAGAAACCTGCATAAAAAATTAAAAAAAAAAAAAAGTTCGGAATCTTTCTTCATTTACTCATTTGATTTTTATCTAATTTTCTTAATATTTTAATTTTTAAATGAAATGTCAAAGACAGAATAATTATTTTTCTCTTTCCTTCTCTCTCTAAAAAACCTTCTCTTGCCCTTCTCTTTTAGTCATCCAGAGTGTAAATGAAATTTTATTTTATTAAAAATTGCAACATAAAAACACAAACAAATTTACGGAAAAGAAGAATTTATTGAGGTGCCTAACTGCCTAAGGTATAACATAATAAGTAGTTACATCTTTCCTATAGTAAAGTTTCTCCTTAAATCAGTCACAAAAGGAGAATTCATTGACAAATTAATGACAGGAGAGTAAGAAATGGACAAATATAAAATTTCAAAGAAACTTAATCAGTTGCTTCAAGAAATGGATAATCAGTATAACCAACAACAGGATCAGATATATAGGATGTGTGTCTGTTGTATTTGTTGAGAGGAGCATTAAGCTCAAATCTCTTTGGTAAATCTGGATTAGCTAAGAAAAACCGACCAAAAGCCACAAGGTCTGAACGGTTTTCTGCCACAGCTTTGTTTCCATCTTCCTTGTCATAACCCCCAGCAGCAATAAAAGAACCTTTGAAAGCTTTTCTCATGGGGACAAGACTGTTTGGACTACCAGTTTTTTCTCCAAGTGTTTTCATTCTCGGCTCAACCATGTGGCAGTAAAGAATTCCATATTTATTCAATGATTCGGCCATATAAAGTCCCAAGGCTTTAGGATTTGAATCTCCGGATTCCATGTAGTTTGCAAATGGAGATAATCTAATTCCAACTTTATCTGCGCCGATTTCATTCGCTACAGCTTCAACTATTTCCAGAGCAAATCGGCAGCGGTTCTCAAGAGATCCTCCATATTGATCTGTTCGATCATTCACCTGATCTTTCATAAACTGGTCGATAAGGTAACCATGAGCCCCATGGATCTCAACTCCATCGAAACCTGTAAAACAAAATATGTATATACATAAATATGAGAGATTTATTAATGTAGGTAACCAATGATCCCAATACTCTCGAAGAGCAGTGAAATTGAGGGAGTTTGAAGAAATGCATGACTACTAAGATCAATTGACCAGGAGTTGGATAATTCACTGATAAATTCAGACATTCTGAAAAGCACTGAAAGTATCAAAATGAAACAGCGAGCCAAAGACAGACTCTTTATGACATTAACTTGCCAAAAACCCAAAAAGAAACTTATGCTCCCAGTGTCTTGCTTTAGAAAGAAGGCCTACCA
The DNA here is from genome assembly GCA_947687605.1 of Reutealis trisperma. NCBI lineage: Eukaryota > Viridiplantae > Streptophyta > Magnoliopsida > Malpighiales > Euphorbiaceae > Reutealis > Reutealis trisperma. Next base: position 66,761 of record CANTUT010000042.1, on the reverse strand, counting down.
GCTTCCATGGCATTTCTTGCAGCAAGTCTAAAATCATTCACGAGGTGAGGAATTTCTTCTGTTCTTAGTCGCCTTGGAGGTGTGAAGTCTGTAACATTAATACCATCACTTCGTAATTTAGGAGTCAAAGGCTTATCTGTACAAGAGATTGGAGCCTGCCCATTTGGCTGAAAACCTGCACAGCACAACAATAAAGGTAAAATAAAACTCTAGTATCAAAGAAATAGCAAATTCAATTAGATGAGTGGAGTTATTCTAGCAGATCCTGCCAATATTTGGCAGTTGGAAACTGATCGAAACCAGGCATTCAATACTTAAAGCAAGTTGGAAGTATCCCAGATGTGAAACAACCTTACCTGAGCCTTGTCAACAATCTGACACGACAAGAACATTTCTCAATACAAGCTGTTCCTTTTTATTAAAAATTATCCCACATGCTAGCACTCAAATATTGATATGCATTTGCACATCAAATAAGGAAACATATGTGGATAGTCATTTCCAAAGCCTACCCATTTGTTTCTAAGTTATCTTTAGATAAACAAAGAGGAAAAAGAAAAAGAAGGTGCAAGTTCTTTCTGAGTGATTTTACCACTAAAAGGGAATAAAACAAACTTGAAGATACTATTCAGAAAAAGGAAACATGTCAAGTTCAGGGATACCGTAAAAGAGGTACTGCCATCCCATACAACCTGTGCTTCTTTAAAGCACCCAACATAGTATAGCATGATGCTTTTGACTAAATATAAATCATATAAATAGATGTTTTACTCTAAATGATTAAACTCTCTTCTCTTAAAGCAAAAATGGTCTTTTCCATAAAATTTGGAATAAAACGGAGTTGAAGTCAAGCAATTGATGCCAATTCATGGAAATTAACTATAGAAAAGTTTAACTTGTTGTTTAGGAATGGTGTAGTATGGAACTCTTGACCCTCACCTACAATCACCTGCATAAGAGTCAATCTAATAATTGACTCTGGGTAAAGCAATGAGGTGTCACTACACTAAATTTAAATCATAAAACTCTTATGAATATGATTACTGCATAGTAAAGACAAGAAACATGCACCTATTTATTGAAGCCAGAATCATAACAGAAGCATTTTGGTAAATATCAAATTCATCCAAATTGATAAAACATACACGATATTTACACAGTAATCGCATAGACCAATATGCAAAATTTAAACAAGAATATACCTGCATTTGAAGCTCTACCAACATGCCAAATTTGACAAAAGAAGATGCCTCCCTTGGCATGAACAGCATTTACAATGGGTTTCCATGCTTCAACTTGTTCTTTGGTCCAAATACCAGGAGTGTCAGGAAACCTTTAATAAATGCAAATAAACCAAAAACATTATGATCATTATTCAGAGTCCAAGTTCAGAAAGCAAATACCAAAATCTATTTTGAGCAAAAAAAAAAAAAACAGCCAGATAGATAACAATATAGCAAAAATTACCCTTGAGCAGTGTCAGAAACTCCAGTCGCTTCAGTTATAAGAAGACCCCCTTTGGTAGTTCTCTGAGAGTAATACAAGATGGCATGTGGTTGAGGAACATTGTGGTAAGATCTCAGCCTGGTTAGTGGTGCTAGAACAACTCTGAAAAATAAACATTAAACAAGAAATCAATTTTATTAAGCTTTAAACTTCCTGAGCCAAAGAAGTTAGCAAAAAGAACTTTCGCCTGGTACCAATTCATAATTTAGAGAGAAGCATATGATTAGCTTGGAACAGCTTCATCAAAATTACACGACCCAATCAAGTAATACAGCCAACCAAACAATCTAACCATAAAAATCATTAAACAATGAGGCAGCTACACCTTTAGGCTACCATTACATTGAAAATAACAATTCCACCATCTCTAAAATCTAATGATAGAAAACACTGTTGGGTTTTCTACAGAAGGGTATTGCTGTTTGCTAATAATGAAAAAACAAAATGGGTACATTAAAATAAACCCCACCGTACTTAACACACTCTGTCCCATTTACCCTTTGTTTGAATGGGGTGTAGAGAAGAGAAAAGAGGTGTAAGTAATATAAGATTACCCTTATTTTATTGTTTGAAAGAATGTAACTAATTTTTTAAAGGTGCAAGTAATAGAAAGGGAGGGCAAGGCTTATTCTTCAACACTTAAATTTTGCTGCACTCTTATTTGGGGTGTAAAGAGGAGTAAATAAGTTTTAATTATATTTGTGTCCCTAATTAATTATATTTTATATTATTTTTAAGTTATAAAATTATTTTGGTACTAAATTTATTTATATTTTATGCTTATAAAAAAAATAACTTATAAAAAAAAGTTATATATAAATATATGAATTATTTAAATTATATAAGGATGAATAAATATTAGTAAAATTTTTAACATATTAAATATATAAAATAATATTATTCTTTTATTTTAAATATATAAATTATAAGATTATTTTTAGAATTTTAAAATGTATTATTCTATTAATTACTCATTCCCCCTCGTTTCTCTTCTAAATAAGGATAAGATTACCATATACACTTCCCCTTCTTTTTATTTCCATTCCCGTCTCTACCCTTCCATTAATTACTTTTCCTACACTCCATATAAAATTAGGAATTAGCACAAACACCTGTTCCATATAAAATTACACACACAAAAACATAACCGTCAAGGAATTACCTGTGAGAAAGATTGAACCTGCCTAACTTGTATGGAGTGAGAAGAGGAATGGTGGGAGATTGAGCAGTCATGGCAGTACTGTTGTGTTCTTGTTTGTGTAACGTGGTTTCAGAAATCATCTATAGATTAGATTTGGCCAAAATGAATATGAAATGAAAGAATAAAAAACCAATTTGGCTGAGTGGGTATTTAAAGAAAGCAAAGAAAAGACAATGCAGAGGCCAGCCACTCCAATGTAGGTGGAAAAATTAAAGAATCCATGGGAGGAATGTTCTTTCTCTTAATTAACAGGGTACGTGTTTGGTTTTTTTTTTTTCTTTGCTTTGACGTAGATGATGACGGATGGCTTGGTTGTTATTATTATTATTTTTTTAGAAAAATATTTTTAACAAAACTATTACTAACTTTTTCTCTTGTAGTGCTTTTTGACATAGATTACAATAATAAAGTACACATTATTATTTTATCCCTTATATTTAGTCTAATTAATTAATTTATTTATCTTTTTTTAAAAACTAATTAAATATTTTTTTTGTATTTTCTATAAGAAAATAGCGTTTTATTGTTAGTGAAAATAATTTTTAGGGATCAAAAACAAATTTTGAGTATAAACTACACAGGTCTCAAATTGCTTTGTGAATTTTTTTTAATTTATCTATTAAATTCAAAATTAATTTTATTATAAACGTTATTAGATTGGACGAAAAATTTAAAGGAACAATTTTAAATAGAGAGTACAATTATATAATTTTGACTATAGAGTACAATGGAGAATAATTAGATAGATTGAATATACTATAATTTATAAGTTAAACTAATAAAATATAATATATCAATTAATAATACTAAATTACTCATAAATTATAATATTATTAATTAATATGATTTATTTCTATTGAATTAGTTTACTAATAATTTGACATTATTAATGAATGAGTTATATTTATATTGATTTAATTTATGAGTGATATGGTAATAAGAATTTCACTTTATTATTATTATCATTTTTACCATTTTATTACATTATTTATTTTGCTTTTTAGAAGTACAAGGTATAATATTTAATTGGACGCCTTCCCAGTCATGTAAGAAAGGCAACTAATTCATGCGAGGAAGGTTCTTTCTCATAATCAACAGAGTATGGTTTTTTCTCTTTGCTTTGGCGTAGTCAATGACGGATGATTTTCTTATTGATTTTTTTTTAGAAAAAAAAAAATTTATTATGTTTATAGATTTAAAATTAAAGGAATTTTTTAAATTTTTTATAATTTTATCTTGTCTTTTAAAAATATATTTAAAAGTACATTGTTCACAATTACACGAGTTTATTAAAATTATTACTTTTAACATTTTCTCTATTACAGTGACATTTAATTTGGATTAAAATATAAAGTATAAAATATTATTTAATTTTTATATTTAATTTAATTAATAAATTTATTAATTTTTTTTAAAAATTAACTAAATAATCTGCCACTTCTATTTCAACAAATCAGACTTTTGTTATTAGTAAAAATAATTTTTAAGAGTAAAAGGCAAATTTGATTGTAAAAGAATGAAACTATCATTGAAATAGGGGAAAAAAATTCAAATTGATTAGTGATTTTTTTTTTAGATTCAAAATTAATTTTATTACAAATATCACTAGAAGACAAAAAATTTACAGAAGCAATTTCGACTGACTGCTACAATCAGGTTAACTTATTATCATTATTATTATTATTTTGCTTTTTAAAACTACAATATATAATATTTAATTAGACTAAAAGTATAAGAAAATCAACAAAGAGTATTTCCGATAATACTATTTGTCTTTATCTTTTTTTTATTATATTATAAATAATTTAACTTCTTATCATAACTTATTTATCTTTTTCTCTATTATATTATAAATAATTTAACTCCTTATCATAACTTATCTTAGAAAAATATGCATATTTCAATAACATTTCATATTTCACTTTTTATTTTATTTTGTATTAATAAATCTATAATTCTATTTTTTATATATAAATTTATAATTTCTTTTCCTTTATTCTATATAAAATTTTTGTAGCTAAAAAAATATATATAATCTTTTTAAAAATATTATAACAAAATATTATTATTATTATTATGCAGCTAAAAAAATCTTTCTAAAAATATTATAATAACATATTATTATAATTATTACATAAAATTTTTATTATTAAAAAAAGAATAATCTGATTTAAAATATTAAAAAATAATATTGTAATTCAATAATAATAAATTTTTGAATAATAATAATAATTTAAAAAATAAAAGAAATGAAAAAGAAGAAGAAAATATTAAAATATTGACTTAGAGAGTAACTCCCTCCTCACATTTGGGGAAAAAGAAACAGATTTTTAATAAAATTTAAGAAATAAGGATAAAATAAACAGTAAATTAAAAAAAATGATATATGACTCTTAATTTTTTAATAGAAAGACGTTTAGAGATGTCCTAATTCATCCTTTTGTTATTGTAGAAGAATACGTGGAGTCAGAATTTTAAATAATAACCGATATGTTTATTTTATCTATAAAATAAACATATAAAAATGTTATTTACATATTACACTTGTGCTAATAAGAATTAATTTTGAATCGATATTGAATTATCTAATACACATTAATACAATCGTTATTTAGCGATATCAGTGTGACATATCAATAAGATGAATTATTATTATATTATGTTTTTAATTTTTTTATTTTATTAATATAAATTATAAATATACCATTCAAAAATATTATTATTTTATATTTTTTATGTTTTTCTATTTTATTAGCATTAATTATTGATATATTATTTTTTACATTACTTATATTTCCATGTATTTAGAAGATGGATGATGATTTTTACAAAATTCATTTTTTTGTGTAAATTTTTTTTTAATTTGTGAATGTAATTAAATTGAATTTTATATTTGGACTATGTTTTGTCTTTATTTATTTACTAATTTATGAGAGTTTTTTTTATCACCATATTTATCTTGAATAAAATAATTTTTCTCCTCATTAATTAATAAAATAAGATTGATTTATTATTATTAGTTATGTAATTTGAATTTTTCTATACTAAATTATACTTATTTAAGTGTTTATTAATTTAATGTATTATATTTTGGATGTTATATCAATTTCTTATTCTTATTGATTTAAATTAATTTACTAATTATTTTTAAAAATTCACTATGCTAATTTAATCCTATTCAGTTATATTAATTTAGATACTAGTACTGTATATTATATCGCTATTTAAAAACCTATATGAAGTATTTAAAAAAAAAAAAAAAAAAAAAAAAGGATTATGTAGACCGCAGTGTGTGCATTAGATCCCAATTCAAAATTTATATATGTGTTTACATATAAAATAATATAAAACCGAGACAGCTGCCAATCAAGCCGGCAAATGAACTTCTCCACTAAAACGATTTTCTTTTCGACAGGAAAATCGTCTTTGGCTGCTTTGAATTATTATGATAACGTTTTTTTTTTTTTTTTTTTTTTTTTTTTTTTTAAGCTAGACGCCGGCGGATTTAAGGGTAGTAGGCAGGGCCGCGCCCAGCACCGCCCAAACTTTTGTAATTAAACCCCTAGACTTTTAAAAATTTGGTCTTTGCCCTCCGAAACTTCTTTAAATATTTCCATTATATATACATTTTTATCCATATACAAATAATTTTCATTTAAACTTTTAAATTTTTTATAATATATACTTTTTACGTTATTTATAAATATTTTTCAATTTTAAATCTCAAAAAATTTTATCTTTTTATTTTATTTATAAATTATATCATTTCTTAAAATTTATACAATTAGCCCTTCAACTTTTAAATTTTTTATAATACATATTTTTTTACCTTATTCATAAATATTTTTTATTTTAGATCTTGAAACTTTCTAATTTTTTTATTTTATTTATAAATCACATTAAACCCATTAAAAATTTAATTTTTTTTAAAGTATACGTTCCCCCAAGTCTAAATCCTGGTCCATCACTAATTATACATGTCTTGTGCCTTTTTTTTATATAGAAAAATATTAATTATAACTTCATTCGTCTTAAAAAGATTATGCATTTTTTTTCACACAATTTAAAAAAATCATTAATTACTTGTCAATTCATAAATTTTATTATATTTCTTCACTTATATTCTTATAAATACTCATTTATTACTACTTTTATTATTAATTTTAAAAATACACACTTTTCAATTAATAAAAATAAAATGGGCAAATCTTATAACTATTTTTAGATAGAACAAGTATTTTAAGATATTTTTTTAAAAAAATAATAAATAATCTTTTTGGGTCGGAGGTAGTATTTAATTTTTAAAAGTTGACTTAATTTATATGTCAAAATTTATTATTCTGAAAATTGAATTAATTAGTTTCTAACATTTGACGAGATTCATTGACATACTTGAACATTGAATTTCAATAAATATTAAAGAATAAATGGTTATTAAATTTTAAAATTTTTTATACTTTTGGCACTAAATAATAATTAAAACAAAAAAAATTGAAATTCGTAAGTTCACTACGTAACATTTATCTTTTAAAACTGTTATTATGGCAGTTAAAACAACTATTTGGCAACTTTCTCTTTTAAATTAAAACTACTCTGGCTCTGACCTTTTTTTTTTTTTTTTTTTTGGTCACTCTTCTCATTCGCAGTTAATTTAATTTTTATAATTTATTAAGTTAATTGTTGATGTAATATTTCAATTTTATTTTTTGTTTACATAAAAATATTCATTTACCCTTAAATTATAACAAATTAATTTGGGCAAAAGTAATTTCAAACTTGATTCTAAAGATTTTTTTTTTTTTTTTGGAGTTTGATAATGTAAATACTAATCTTATACATGTTTTGGTTATATTTTTTTAATTTATATTTTCTTAAAATATATTGAAATATGTAAATTATTGTTATTTTTTTTTTAGCATTTGAAAAGTGAATCGATTCTAAATCTATTATTCAAAAAATATGTACTTATCGCTAGATTATATTTTAATATGTATATTATTTTCTTTATATATATATATATATATATATATATATATATATATATATATATATATATATATATATATCAAAGAAAAGTCGAGGAACGAAGAGGTTTTATTAAATTATAGACATGTGACTCTGTGTCTTATTGATATATAACTCTTTATATTTCTACATTTTTTCAAATTTATAATAATTAAAAGATTTAGCTACAATTTTATTTTTATATTTTTATTTTTATTGTATCAAAAGCGTTTAGCGGTGAATCGCAGAGAGAGAATTAATTGAAGAGATGGGTCAGATAGAGAAAGGCCAGTCAAAGAAAACTCTTCGAAACGTCTATTTGTCGGTAAGGAATCGCCGCTTTTTTTTTTTTTTTTTTGGGCTAAAAAACAGTGATTCAAAGTATGTCCAAATGCATTGGCAAAAAAAGAAAAGAAAAAAAAAAAGGTCAATGCAAATGAATGAATCTAACGCAATTAATAGGGTTTGTACATTTCTACTTTCTTTAGAAGGCCTTAGTCCATGTTTGAAGTGAAGACTTTAAAATTCACATAATTATACAATTTCGTTTGTTTGATATAAAAATAAAATTCATAAATTTTAATGGCTTTTTTGTAATAAAAAATAACTTATAAAATCCCACTTTTAATGTGAAATTTCAAAAATTTCCTTAAAATGCTGAATTGTGGTGAATGGTAGATTTTGAATAATACATGAATTTTATTTTCTTTTCATTATATCAAACAAGAAATTTATATTGAATTTATGGATTGTTCAAACTTAGCGTTATTAGTTTTTCATAATAGATAAGTGATTTAATGAGCTTATTTGAAGGAAAAAATAATAATTGGCTGTTAACAAAAAAAAAATCAACTTTTAATTTAATGGGCTTCTAATCATCTAAATAAACTTACAAATTATCAAAACAAACTTACAAATTATTAAAATCAACGTTTATATTTTCTAGGAAAAATTCTTACAAATTAGTAATTAAGGAGTGAATTATAATCAAATTTTTTCTTTTATTTTTTCAAAGATGATAAAAAATATCATTTATCACAAATTATTATTAACAATAAAATCACCTAACAAGTGAGTTCATTATTATGTTTGACAATATATAATCTTCTTATCTTAAAAAATTCAAAAAATAATCAAATATATATAAACATTGATTGAAATTAAAATTTTTTAAGTATTCTTATTTTATCATATGAAAAATATAAATTTATTACATCAATATATGTATTTATTAATTAAATCAAAATCAATAAAAGTTGATCAATATCTATAAATGTCTATAAAAACCTTTTAAAATAAAATCTATGAAAATCATTGACAAATTTATAAACTCCATAAAAATCATTAAAAGTCCACGAACTTTACAAAAATCATTCATTTAAAAAAAATCTATAAATATTTTTAAAAATCCTAATTGAATACACCCCCGTTAATTTCTTATTAAAATATTCTTATTTGATATGATCAAAGATTTTTTTTCATTAAATCTTATATGCAATGATTAAAATTCCCTTAAAAAGAAAAGAAAAAAAAAACTAATTCCCTTTCTTTCACTTTCTCAAAAACCAAACAGAAAAATTGGATAAAATTCAATTTTCTCACCAACCAACCAAACAATAACCAGACAACGAAATAAAAGTCGCAAAATTAATAAAAAAAAATTGAACTAAATTAACCCAAAATTTTGATTTCTAAAATTCTATAAACTTGCAAAATTTTTGCAAGGATATTGATAAGAGAATAAAAAAATCAAAAGAAACAACAAATCCAAAATGAAATAGCACCAGTCAATTAAAAACCCAACACATCTTAAACTAGCAAGGATTATTCATTTTTTGTTATATATTTTTCCAATGAACTTGTAAATTATCAAAATCAACTTGTAATTTAGCCTATAATATCGACCATCAATACTATTATAGTAACATCTTATTTTATCCACACACTTGATATTTTTGTTTGAAAATTTTATTTTATTGCAATTTGATTTTATTAATATCAACTAATTTCATGTATTTACTACCATCATATATTATATATAAATTATTACCAATTTGGTATTGGTATAATACCTTGAATTTTTGTTACTTATAATAACTCAAATTGTTTATTATGCATGTATATTTTAAGATGTAACAATTTAAAATTTTATCTATCAAGGATGAAACTTTTATAGTGAGGACATGTAAGATAGAACACGTTTACACTGTGATTATGGTTACTATTATTACCAGCTTATCATTGTTCATTGAGACAATAAATGTTGAAAAGCCACATTGTTTCAATGGTAGTAAGTCTTTCTATTGAACCTAATGTCGCTGATAATTTATTTTAATTGTTAATGAGATGCCATTGTCGCAACTTAGTACTATGATTCTTACCAAGCCATAGACTATGTGTATGATACAATGCCTTTGCTAATAAAGAAAAATCCATTGGATCATGTGCATTGGTATAATAACCTGAATTTTCAATTTCTTTAAACATATTATTTTATAAGGAAAAATAAATATTTAATTATATTCAACATATTTGTATTTAAATTTTTCATTTTTTTTATTAAAATTCAAATTTTTATGATTTTGAATATTATTATTAATTATAGTTTATATCTAAATTTTAAGATATATGTATTTAATGAAAAGAAAATATCTTGTTGTGAAATAGTTAATTAAAAAAAATGTTTTATTGTATTTTGCTGCAGCCCATTTGATGGTTTTAAGCAACCAATCAAATAGCTGCCAAAGGATCCAACCAATCAGGGAGAGAGAGAGAGAGAGAGAGAGTATGTGTGTGTCAAACCACCCATTTTCGGTGGCCACCGACTGACGCTACCCTCTCCACCAGTTAGGCCATCCACTGACGATGAAAAATGGTGGTTGATGGTGGCACTTACTAACTGAAGCTTTGCCATGACAGAAACTTTGTACACTAATTCAATGTCATATTTTGGTGAAATTGGTTTTATTCTCCTTCTTGTTTAGAGAGCTTCCCCTTGATAGCTATCTCATCCCTTGAGGACCATCAGAGAGAGAGATCGAAAATATGATGGCTGAAACTTTGAATTTCGATTCCCATTCATTGGCAAAGAGTGGCAAAAGGTAATGTGCATTTTCCAACTCCTAACATTAAGATGAACCGATTGGTGTGATCACCGACCTCTAATACTGCTGCTCTAGTGACAATAATTATAGTAGCCTTTTTTTGATCCTCAAATACATTTTATGACTATCGATTGAACAGATTCTGCATCGGTAAGTACAAATTCTTTAAATTTCATAATAGTATTTAATTTAGGACCATTATTTTATATTTATGAATTTTATTTGTGTTATTAGAGTTAGTTGATAATTGATAATTTTATGTATTTTCATGATTATTTTATTGATATGTCAATTGTAGTTTAGATAATGTATCAAAGTGCGTAGTGGAAGCTTGGTGAAGAAGTTAAGTAGAGTGTGTAATACTTGTTGAGTTTGAAAATTTGAGGACGAATTTTTCTTAATGAGGAAGATTGTAATAATCTGAATTTTTATTTATTTTATAAAATCTTATTTTGTACGGAAATCTATTATTTTATTATTTTCTTTATTAAAGCGTAATTGAAATTTTTGTTTTTATTTAATTTAATATATTTTTTATGATGATTTAAAAAATATATTATTAATTGTAATTTTATTTAAATGTTAAATATGTTAATAAAATTGAAGAAAGTATTTATATATTTAATTTTGAAAATATTATAGTAGTTATTTTGAGAAAAAATATTTATTTAATAAAATCTTATATTTTTATCCTATAGAAATAATGATATTAGTATCATTATTATTTTAAAATCTTTCTAAATTTATTGGTTATTATGAACTAATTTAATGAGAATGACTAAAGTAAAAATTATATTTATAAAGTTAAGTTAATTATCCATTCAAATTATTATTTTTTGATATTTCAAATTGAGAAAAAAAAATTATTTATTTGTTTACTTATAAACATATTTAAAGGGATTTTATTTAGCAATTATGAAAATTTATAAGGATTAACTCTAAATTAATTAAGGTTTATGATTATTATTATTAACCTAAGTTATATATATATATATATATATATATATATATATATATATATATATATATATATATATATATATATATATATATATATATATATATATATATATATATATATATTAAAAACAAAAAAAGAAGAGAAATGGTTCAGCATATCTGATTGGCTAAGAATAACCGATTAGATGGCTGTGAAGGAGGAAGGTTTTAGCATAATGAGGCAGAGGACAGAGAGAGACCATGAGAGGGAGAAAAAACTAGAGGTTCTTCGTTCGATGGTGGCTTACATAGCTGCCCTCGAGCTGAAGCCCATGAACCAGTGACCACGATGGAAGTGTCTGGGGCAGAGATTACCACCAGAGCACAGTGCACGTAAGGAGAGAAATTCTGTCAGTGCCAAAACTTCAAGTTAGGATTCCAGTCTATTTCGACGGCCAAATTGAGTGAGACTGGTGCTGTTTGAATCCTTATCTCAAGAGCTTTCGATCAATACCTATCTCATTCTATGAAGCTCATCGAAAGAGGAGCTTCTGAGTCATTTTCCTATGAAACTACTGCGAGTGGCGGTTGTTTTTGAGATCTTGGCATTGAGGCAAGTCTAATGAAATGAAAATTTATATATATACATATATGTATATATTTGTGTTTGTGTGTGTGTGTGTGTATGTGTGTGTGTGTGTGTGTGTGTACATATATATATATATATATATATATATATATATATATATATATATATATATATATATATATATATATATAATTGTTATGAGATTGTAAATTGTTAGAATTTAATTGATAATTTTCTTTTAACTATGTAATTTACTATTAACGATTTAAATTTTACTATATAAATTTTATATTTTTTTGAATGTGCATATGAAACCAAATTATTATAAAGTTTCCAATTTAGGAAATATCATTTTTATGTAAAGGAATGAATTTGAATTATATGCATGACTATGAAGCATGTTTCCAGTCTGTATGATCTAAGGATGGGAAATGCAAATCTTGATATTCGGATTCGTCAACTTAAATAAATAATTTTATAGAGTTGCATGTTGGTATTTGAGTATAAATTATGTTTAAAAATGTTTGCATTGATTTTAAATGATTTATAAGCTAAATTAATTTTATTAATAAATAAGTTTAATTGCCAAATGATTTATTAAAAAGATTCCAAAGAAAATAATGTTTTCTTTTCTATACACTTTTATTCAAATTATTTCAAGAAATGTATTTGAAATGCTAAGAAAGAATTTATGTTTTAAATATATTGATAATATTCTTGTATATATATGCTCGAATTGAAATTTTAGTGTTATTGCTATATTGGAGACCCAAAAGGGATCGTTGAACTGTGGTTGGTTTATCTGAGTTATGGATATTATTTAAAAGTGTTTATTTCTTTTGTTTTAGCATGAAATGTCTTGTTTAATGGGAGACTGTCAGATTTTTAGCATAATTCTTAGATTCTATGAATGTCGAAAATTAGGACTTTCTCAATTAAAATTTGGTTATTGTGTGTTATTATTTTCTAGATATTTTCAATACTTCTATAGCTAGTTCTACGAATAATAGGGATTGAACTTGCTCCTTCTTCTTGTCAATTTATGAGTTGATATATTTCAATTTAATCATACAGTTAAGCATCATATTCATGCATTAATTGAATGCGTGTGTGTGTGTATATTATGTAATCTATAATTGTGATGTATGTTTGTGATTGCAATGGAAATAGGACAATATGGATCTAACTCATGCTAATACAGGAATTATATATAGTTATATAATGATACAATGTATGATCATATTAATAATGTTTGGACCAGTTCGAGCTAGTATTCGCCTCAAAATAAACTATCCAAAAATGACCCGCAAATATACAGGACAATTGTAGTATATCGGAAGCACCCAAGGTCATATCTCTCATGGAATCGCAAATGGAAATATTTGTCTCAATTTAAAGCAACTTAAATTAAAATAATTTTAATGATTTGAAAAGAAATAATTGCAAAGCTGGAAATTAAAAATAAATGTGGATTAAAATACAATAGGTTTAAAAACAATGAATGAAAAATTCCTAGGGTTTGTATTCAGTTTATCAATCCTATATGTTCATGAATATACCCAATTGATTATTCTAAAGCCTTAGTTTCTAACAATTCAAAGAATAAAAATCAATCTATTAGCAATCGCATTCATAAAAATTATTCTATCAAATCATATATCAAAAACTAAAGCATAATCTTAAAACTTATATTTCAAATTCGTTTTAAGGTCCTAAAGGAATGAATTCTAGAATTGAACTTCAACTCTCGTTCTTTCGTTCAAAACCTAAGTCAAACAATCAATTAATTCAATCAGAAATAATAAAAATAATCAAATGAGGTTATATTCAATTCCATATCATGAACACATCATACAAACCCCAGATAAGATTGTAAACTGAAATTAGTTCATGGGAAACATAATGATAATCTCCAAGTTACTAAAATCAAAAGAATTCATTGAATTAAATTCTTCAATTAATAATCAAAAAATGAAAATAACCAAGAAATTAATCTTATAAACCAATCCGATGTTCTAACCCAATCTCTTGGCGTCTTCACAAAGAATTTCCAAAATCACTAAAAACAATCTTCTCTAAGATTTGAAATCTGAAAACTAAAATAAAATTCAGAGAATAGAAAATTGGAAGAGAAGATACTATCCCCCAAAATTCCCCAAAATCAAGATTATTTTCTTCCTCCAGACATCCCTATTTATAACAACAAAACTTCTTACTTAGTTTCTACTTTCCTAAAATAATTTAGGATTCAAAATCCTTAAAAATCTCAGAAAATCTTCATTATATGCTCAAAGGTCATGCAGCGGGCATTGGAATTGGCAACTAGGCACTGGGACAAGTAGGTGGCAGAGGGCTTCCTGTTGCGTAGCGTTGGAGGAAGGTAGCTGGCGCTGCTAGGCGTTGGGGGAAGTCGCGATGGCATTCGTCCTACCAAATTTTCCGTCTTCGCTCCAAACTTCTAATTCTTTTATTATTTAATGCAACTAAAAATAACTTAACAAACATAATAAAAACATCATAAAATCATAAAAATAAATTATAAATTAACAATTAAAGGAATCAAAAATAAGATAAAACTATGACAAAACAGCTAGTCTCAATATGGCCTGTAGTTGGACTTTAAAAGAGTTAAGGGAAGGGGTTGGCTCTCTATTTATGATAGATTGGATATTAGATAAGGGTTGAATTCCACGAACTAATTCCATTATAATTGTTTATGTACGTTTAAGGATGATTATGTGTGACATGGCATTTTATATAGATTAATTATGTCATATATGCTATATTGAATTGTATCAGCTCATTAAGTTAAACGCTCAATCCTATTTAATATTTTCTAGGTTGTAGGTTTAGCTTGATAAGAAATTTTCACTTGAGTTGATCATGCCATTGGTCCTTTGGCAATGAAGTTGCTTATCATATTATTTCTTTTATCATGTATTATTCTCAATTTGGTATGTATTACAAACTGTAAAACTCCCACATTGTTATTTCTATTACCTAAGGGTGGGCAAAAATCGAATCAAATCAATTTTTCAAACTAGATCGAACTAAACTATTAGTTTGGTTCGATTATTTCAGTAAAATAAAGTGATTCAGTACATGAAGGGTGAAAAATCAGTGATCGATTTTCAGCTTAGTTAAATAGAAAATACAACCAAATCAACCAAAAGACCAAAATGTTAAAATGATGTCATTTTATTATACACCTATACTGTGTTGTTTTGTATAGCATAAATACATCTTTTACCAGCTTTTACCCTAACTGGCTAACCCTACTTCATTTGTGCCTGTTGCCTCCCAAAAGTGCTCTAGACTCTTCCCTTATTTTCTCTGAAACCTCCTTCACCTTCCTCTTCCTTCAGTCTCCTTCTTTTTCCCTTAACAAAATCTTAACTCTAGACCCTACTACTGCCATTCCTTTCTACCTTTCTCATTTAAATGTCACCTTCATTCTTGTAAAATTTATACAACGTTAGTCTATCTTAGAGTCTCAAATGAGTTAGACCATCTTGATTCTTGTTCTCTTCTCTTCTCAATTCTCTATTCTTGAGTCTTTTCTATTGCTATATAGTGGTCTATCGTAGACCATCTTCTTCTTTTCTCTTCTCACTTCTCACTTCTCAATCAGACTCAAATCAATAATCATTTTTCTGTATTTTGATCTGTGAATGACACCAAAGCCCTAAATGGTGCCATTCTATTCTCTATCTAATTTTATAAATCCTAAACCTTATTTTTTTTTGTCAATGAAACCCTCACAGTAAAGATGTTAGGAAATCCCTTTTAACCCTGTAACCACATTCTGATTCTGTGAATTTGATTAAGGGGGCAGAATCATTAGGATCAATAGACATTTGAAACTTTGACCAAGATGCAGTTAGGGAGGAACTTGCATACATGACCATTGTAGATGAGGTACCATTTAAATTTATTGAAGGGGAAGGATTTAAAAGAATAACGATGACTGTGTGTTCCAGATTTAAATTACCATCCAGGAGACTATCATGAGGGATTGTTTTAATTTGTATATGAATGAAAGGGTTAAGTTAAAATCCTTTCTCAAAATTCATAGTCAAAGAGTAAGTCTTACTACTAACATTTGGACTAGTATTGAAAGAATAAATTATATATGTCTAACTGCACATTTCATTGATGATGACTAAAAGTTGCATAAAAAAATTCTTTTCTTTCATTCTTATGTCAAGTCATTGTGGTGAATATATTAGTAAGGCTATTAAAACTTGCTTGCTTGATTAGGGCCTTATCAATATATTTATTATAATAGCTGATAATGTATCTTCTAACGATACTATTATTGCTTTTTTAAAGAAAAGAATGTTAAATTGGGGTGATCTATGTCATAATGTAAGTTTCTACATATGAGGTGCATTACGCACATACTAAATTTGGTAATTTCATGTGGGTCAAAAGAGATTAATCCATCTGTAAAGAAGGTTAGGGATGCAGTTAGGCATGTTAGAAATTCTCCAACTAGGTTAAGGAAATTCAAAAAAATATGTGAGTTACTTGATATTGTATGCAAATCATCATTGTGTCTTGATATACCCACCAGGTGGAATTCCACCTATTTAATGCTAAAACTTGCATGTGAGTTTGAAAAAGCTTTTGAAAGGTTTGAGGAACAAGAGTCAAGTTTTGTCTTTGATTTGAGGGCTACAAATTTGCTTGATTTTGTTGACTGGTCTTGTAGAAAAATTTCCAATTTTTATAGCATTTTTATTAAATGACTTTGAGAATATCTAGTTCTCTCTATGTCACTTCCAATTCTTTTTTCTTTGAAATATCTAACATGCATTACATGTTGAAAGATATGTGTGCTAGTAAGGATCTTGAATTTGTTGTGTTGGGCAAAAACATGAAAACTAAATATGAAAAGTATTAGGGAGATCCAGATGAAATGAATAAAATAATCTATTTTGCTAGTGTGTTAGATCCTAAGGAAAAAGTTGAATACGTGGAGTATTCTTTTAGGGAGATGTATGGACCTCAACTAAGTGGGGGCCTATTTGCAAGTGTGAAGCAACAAATGTATTTATTGTTTAATGAGTATGAAAGCATGTATTCGTCACATCCTTCCTCTCAATCTAATTCATAAGGTACACTGGCACAATCCTAAACACAATATGATTCCCTTATTTAACCAAAGATCACAATGCCTATTCTGAAATTTAAATTTAGGTAGCATAAAATAGAAATGGAAAGGGGTGGGATTAAGCAATCTGAACTTGATATTTATTTGAGTGAGTCTATATTAGAGGTTAAGGATAATCTGGATGTCTTAAAATAGTGGAAGCTTAATTAAGAGAGATTCCTTGTCCTACCTAAATTAGCAAGGGATGTTTTGGCTGTTCCAATATCTACCATGGCTTCAAAAGGTGCTTCCAACACTAGAGGTAGGGTACTTGATTGTTTTAGGAGTTCATTAACCCCAAGAATTATGGAAGATTTGATTTATGCATAGGACTAGATTAGGCCATCCAATAAGCTTATTATTATTAAGAGTCTATTGATAAATTGGAAAATCTAGAAAAAGGTGTTTTCATTTATTACCAAATTTCTTTTTATTAATTAATTTCTTTGATTTGTATCATTGTATGCTCTATTGATATTATGTTGTTTGTAGAATTGCCAAATGTGGGTCTAGGTCATTCTATTTGTGGAAGCAACTAACTATTTTTTGCATTCTGACTTCATTTGTTGCTATGCTTTTGGTTTTGTAAAGTTTGTGAGATTTTTAGTTTCCATTCTTTAGTTTGTGAGATTTTCAATTTCCATTCTTTATTTTTTTTTAATTTTTGATTTCTGAAATCTGAATTGTTGTGTTCATTAGTCATGCTTGATTTGAGATATTGAGATTGCTTCCTTATTTATTTTTGTAGATTTGATTTTTGGTCCTGAAATGATATTATTTTGTTGCTAATATATTTGATTTTTTATAGCTTTCACTTTATCTAATTTTTTGAAAAGTTCTCTTTTTCATATTTTCTTGTTCCTATTTCCTATTTTTTACTTATTGGTTTTTTTCAACAATTTTTTTTTTATTTATGTTAGTTAGTCATTGAAGGTGCAATGTCTTGTATAGTTGCATTCACCAATTTGGTAAGTAAGAATTAACTCAATTCTACTTGGAGTCTAGAATTTTTATACAATGACAATGGACAAAGGTGCTGCTATAGCAGTGGTAGTCTTTTAGCTAAGTCTTCTTCATATTGAGCTTATTTCTTTTCTGTTCTATTTTTACTTTCAGTGGAATTTCTATGCTTCTCTTTTATGTCATTTCTTTTTCTATTTATTATTTTCTTCTACTTTTATGTCTTTCATTTCCTTTGGTCATTTTTTTTTTTTTTGCAATGATGTGCTTGCATTTTCACTCTGTAATTGAGTGTTTAATTAAATTTGGGAGGCACATTTTTTGTTGCAGCCATTTAATTTTACTTTGTTTAATCACAGTTTGAAAATCAAGCCTTGAGCTAAGCTAGTTTCTAGTCATTTTCTTCCTTTTTCTTTTTTTTTCTTTTCTTTATTAGGCAATGATGAAGCTTCCACCAATCTTGAATTTCTACATAATACCTGCATTGAGTTGATTTGCGGCGAGGCAATATTGAACATTAATGTTCAATGATGCAGGCCAATTAATTTGACCGTATTCTTGCATGAATGAAAAAAAAAAAAAAAGCATGTGCCCTCCTTCAATTTAATAATATATCAATGCTTCATTTGATTATATTTTAATTTAATTCCCTTTAAAATAAATTCTCATAGAGGTTCTGGATTTGGCAAATTGACTGGTCTTCTGGAACTAGAATTGCATAATTGTCTTGGTTTAATTTGAATCCTAATATTCTTTTTGTAAATTTTGCATTTAGCCCAATTTATTATTGAAGGGGCTTAGTGTATTCCAATTAGATAAGACATTTTTTATAACCTATGTGGCTTGTACTTGTAAATACTAATTTATAATATATTCAAAATCATATATGCATATACATATACATAAATTAGTCAATTATACAATTTGCTGTTAGTGACTAGTGAAAACTAAAAATGTAAAAAAAAGTAAATTTTACATAATTTAACATTAATCGGCTTATAAATTAAAAATAGATTGGCCCAAACTGATAAATTGGACTAAAAACCAAACTAAACTATTTATAATTATGGTTAATTTTAATTTTGATGGTCTGCCTTATTTGGTTCAGTTCGGTCATTCCATTACATGTAGTTTGGTTTGGTCGATTTTGGCATTTTTCAACCAAACTGACTGATGCCCACCCTTACTATTACGTATATTCTATTTCGTTTGGTCAATTGTTTGATCTTCTCTGATGTTCTATTTAGCATGAACATGATGATGATGATGTTAATATAATTCATGTTATAGTCCTTAGTGGCAAAAATATGATATTTGCATAAGTTCCACTAAACAAGGGCCTATAGTCCATGTTTTGTATCAGTTATCTATTTTATTGCAAGTCTTATTGTTTAGTGGTTAGTCAAGCTTACTATAGGTTCTAAAAATCTTATATTTTCCCATTCCCTAGTACCAGTCATGTGCCCTTAGGATCAGGTCGTGACAAAGTTGGTATTAGAGCAAAGGTCCTGTTATCATAAGTAAAAGTAGAGTCATAAGAGTCTTACATAGTCAGGTTTTGTGACATGCGGATTATAGGATTTCCTCTCATCTTTTTAGTCTCATTTGCCTTTGATTTAGTGTTTTCCATATTTAGTGTCTCCTCGTGATTGAGTATGCTTACATAATTAATTATGGAGATATGTGAAATTCCTCTAAATTTATTTTGAGCAAGTTATGGCAATAAATTATGATTATGGAACCCCTTATGTAGTTGTGCTTTTATTATTTACCTATTGAGATAAGCCCTTGTTACTATTTGCTCGATTAATATCTTTCATATACCACACATTATATGGTTCGCCATCTTAAAGGTTATGAATGATAAGATAGAAATCACTTTATTGGAAATTATATTAGGATGAAAATGTCATTGATGTCCTCACCTTCTTTAAATTATTGGAGTCCTTTGATTGAGGATTTTTCTTCTATAGTCAACTCAATTATTATTAAGGTATGCTATGCCTTATGGTGAGATAAGCCATGACTCGCTTTTCTTCTAATCATTTCTTAACCAAATCCGAATTTTTTAGATGCATGCGAAAGAATAGTTTTCCACCATTGGGTAGAGGATTGAACTATAGTTGTTTGATTAGTTTCATCGATTATTGTGTGGCCTCGCCCGATCCACCAACTGGAATAGGAATGCTCATTCTATTTTAAACTCACGATAAAACCCTCGGGTTCGGAGTGGTTTTTTTGAAAATGATTTTAGAAATCACCCACTTAATTTTATTTAGTTAGAAAAATTTTTTATTTAGTTAGAAAAATTTTAAGGAAAAAACCTAAATTAACTCCAATTCATTAATTTTGCAATTAATTTACCAAGGACAAAATCACTAGCTCTGAACTAGGTTGAGCTCGGGGACTAGATTTTTGGTTAAATAATCTAAATTTGTCTCTTAAGTTTAATTTAACTTAAAAATTGGTTTCATGAATTGTGATTATAAATTAAAATGCATGAGCATGACATGATTATGAAATGCATGAGGAAATTCAAGAAATAAACATCCACAAGCCAAGAAGAGTATTCTCTCTAGTTCTTATAGATTCTAGGGGAACCATAGAATCATGCCTTGACTCCAAAACAATTAAATCAAAATAAAAGGGGAAAGATGATTAGTTGGGATTTGGATTTGAGGTTTGGACTTAGATTTCAAACTTGTCTACATACTCTATTGAATGGAAATCAAAATCCACATAGTTCATTCCACGATTAAGTGGAAAAACTTAGGAGTTGATTAAATTGATTAATTTGATTTGAGTTTGTGAATAGGAGCTAAAAGTTGATACCTTTGCTTTTGCAGGACGAAGGGTTCTACTGGACTGAAATTCTATTTTATCTGGACTGGTTGATTAGAGTGATTGGAAGATTAATTAATTAATTAAAATGATTAATTAACTAATTAATATAATGAAATGGATGAATGGATTAATTAATTAAAATGATTAATTGATTAATTTAGATGAAGGGTGGATTAAAAAAAGGATTAATTTGATTTAAAAAAAGTGATTAATTAATTAATTAATTGAGTGATTAATTTTAATTTGAAAAAAGAATTTTAGTTAATTAAAAAATTAATTAACTTGGTTAGGGTGAGATAATTAATTAATTAAAAAGATTCATTAATTAATTAGAGAGTGGTTGGAGGGAGAAGAAGAGAGAAATTAGAGGATAGCTGTCAACTCTAACTCAAAGGGTGAGGAAGGATGGTGAAAATGAGGGGGGTATTTATAAGTGAAGGATGTAGAGTGAAAAGACCAAAAATAACTGAAAAGTGGGCCAACAGGAAAGGTATTTGGAAAATTCAGGCTGAAAAGGAGACCATTAGTGCAGATATGCTCTAGTGTTTGCGCAAATCCACATAGACTGTGAGCGATGGCCACGCCACTAGGGCGCGGATCAGTGTAGACTTGGTGCAAATCCACACCAGGCTTGTGTGGCTCCACATGTCAACATTTTTTTTTCAAAGATTGTTTGGTTTGGGATTTAAGAAATTTGGGTGTCTAATAGTAATGTAATTGAAGGCTAAAAAATTTTCTGTTGGATGTACTAGTGGGACCACTGCAATGACTCTACATAACATGTTAAACTTAACAGGTGTCAAGGTGCGGCCGGATGATGAGGGTGCAAAATTGAGGGTTCATAATTATATCCATCTTACATTCATGATGAACTATTCCTTCTAAAGTGATAAGCTTTTAAGAAAATGTTTTTTTTTATCCTTAATTATTTTAAATTGAAGGAAAATCAAACAGTTATAAATTGAGGAGGAATTTGTTGGTCGAAATTGCAATGTAGTTTCTAATTCCCTCTTGAGGCTTAAAGAACCTCTCTCGATCTAGTAACTACTTTTCCAAGCTTTTCCCTTGAATTTAATGGCATCCTCTGCATCATCTTCCTCTGGACCTAGTCCTTTCCTTTATCTCCTTGCTCCTAAAATCTGAGCCAATGTTTCTCACAAAGCTCTTCAGGATCTAGTCACTAAAGTAAATTTTTGAATGCCAATCTTGTCTCATTTGAAATTGTTGATCCCAGTTTATCCGAGAGCTAACAATTCATCCTGAGTATCTTCTACTCATACAATATTTTTTTAACCATTGTAGATGTTTGGATAAACCCTTAAGAAATTGCAAAGAGAGAAAAAAGAGGAATGTATGCGTCACTCCCTGCTAGAATAACTCCTGAAGTTTGAGTAGATTGTGTACTTTTTGGCATGGAAAAAAAGGTGGATGGATTGAAGGGAACTGTAAAGATATTGATATTTCTAGAGGTTCCCCTATGCTCATAGATGTGAGAAGCAGTAGAAAATGGTGGAGGTGGGATATGCTCTATATGAGTACTAGTCATAGAGTTTTCTTGGGCACTAACATTTAAAGGAGAAGGTGGTGGATGGTTGTCACGATTAAGCATCATCTCAGTTAAAAGGTGGTTGACCTTAGGATTTACTCTTTAATGGACTTGACCATAGACTCATTTTAGCTATGGCCCAAAGAATTTCTTTGTTTTATGTGGCACATCCTTCACCTCTATCATATTGCTATGGAAATTCAGCATTTTCATTTTCTCAAGTATATCACTTATTTGAAAAAAAATACTAGAGTCAATCCTCATCTAGTTACCATCTTACAATGGTTCAAATCTCTCTAAAAATGGGAAGATTTTCTCTTTTCAAAATCAGGAGAATCAATTTAGAAAATGACACTAGCGCCTCGGTCTATAATTGTCTTTCATTGTCCTTACACAACCATAGATGGTTGCACTTTAAGAACTCAACTAGCTGTGTGTCCCCAAGTATTTGTCTATAAATCCTTTTTCTTTTCACTCTATAAAGACTTATTTGGCCATCATGATGAACTTATAAGTTTTGAACACTTTATGTGTGATAAGAACAGTGTTGCTACTTACGGGCCATAACCTCCTAAAAAAGCTGATGCCCTTTTGTAGGAGTTTCTTACCTATTATTGAAGGAAGATTCATGCCGACAAGGAAGATTAGGAGAAAAATCGAATTAACGAATTACACTAAGGAAATGGTTCTTGAACCATGATGGCCAATGATGACAAATTTGATCCTACCCATCACCTTTGGACTCATCTTATGGATTACGTCTAAGACCCTTATGAATTTGATTGATCAAGACCTACATGACAATGATGAAGTAATGAACCTATCTCCTTCACTTTAGCCTATCAATAAGTGGTAACCCTAAATGCTTATTGCATTATAGTAGAGTGTTTTCACTCTAAGACTTTTGAGTCTATTAGGGTGAGAAAGTAATATTAATGTCCTTTCTTTGGTTTTATTGTTGACCTTCTTTTTCTTCAAACCTTATTGTGTTAGTATTTTAAGGTTGTTGTGAGATAGAGAATAGGACTAGAGACATTACTTGATATTGCATTCTATATTGGAATTGGTGTTGATGTTATGGCTATGGTAGCTATACTATGGATATGTTCTTAGTAAATGAGTTGTGAATGCCATATAATTAGTCATGTGACAATTTGACTTTTATTAGATAGTTTGATTTTAGGTGAGAAGCAATTATTCAATTTTAGTTTTGTGAAATTAAGTCTCTATTAGTAAGTAAATTGTGGTATGAGTATTGGCTAAGGTTAGTAATTTGACTCCCTAATAGTCTTAGTGTCATGACCCAATTTCTGAGTTGCAACGGTCCTAAAGCATTGGTAGACATAAGGCCATCGAAAATCCATAGAACTCATGAGCACTAACAATCAAACATGATTTCAACAGCATAACAACTGAAAATCCAACATTTCCCAAGACCTCAACTTATATAAAATTGTGCCCATCCAATACTTGCCTTATAACCTTACTTTCAATTCAATCACGTCACAATCATGCCAATATCATATCATATACCATGCTTTAATCATATTTCATACCTCAAATTAATCATGAAAAGAAGTTTACAACTTCAATATAAATAGAATCAAATGTTATTCTCACACTTAATTTTATAGACCCGTGGAGCATTTAAAATTGATAGTATTAAAAAAAATAGACTTTATATATACTTGTAAATTCCTTGATTAAGAAAGGACAGTCGAGGAACACTAATGGTATTTATGTTATACCTGAAAAATTTAAGAGAGTGGAGTGTGTATAAAACTCAATGAATAAATAATATACATTATTAATGAGAAAATGCAATCATGAAATAGGATTCTAAAAAAAAAAACTCTAAAACTTATCTGTCAAATAGTTTTAAATTTGAATGTCATTAGCATTTTGAAAACTTATAAACCAATTAATATTTTTAAACTTTAAGCTCGATAATGTGATAACATGAAAACTTGTAAATCAAATAGCATTTCTATAATATGACATTATTCACAAATGAAACAGAAATCAATTTGTAACATGCAAACTTGTAAACTTAATATTATGGTAACTTGTAACTTATAACATAAAGCACAAAACTAATCAAGTATTTGTGCCTTAGGGCACTTGGCCCTTTAATTGGAACCTAACAAATTTAGCCTTGTCAAGTGAGCTACTATGTACACATAGCCTAATGGAACTCCCATCAGTAGAGAATTTCTATTCATTGCTCACAATCTCATTTCATGAAATCAAATAAATAAAAATAAATGTTACATTCTTGCAAACTCATGAGCATGGTAAGTTGATAATTCATTCAACTTGTAAATAATAAAATAAAAAAATTATGCAATCTTGTAAACACATGAACATAGAATCTTGATACTTCAGTTATCTCATAAATTCATGTAATTACTTGAATATATACATCATGAATAAGGGAATGTGAATATCTTGGACTTGAATATCATGAAATCATGAAACCTAAGAACCTTAGATATGAAAATTGTGGAAATATGAAACTTGATTATTTTGGACATGAAAATCATGAGATTTGAATATTTTGAACTTGAAAATCATGAAATCATAAAATGTGAATACCTTGTACATGAAAATCATGGAAACATGGAACTTGAGTACTTTAGATGTAAAAATCATGAGAGCATGGAATTTGAATATCTTGAGCTTGTAAATCTTGAAAACAAGGAACATGAGCATCTTAAACTTAAAACTCATGAAAACATGGAACATAAATGTCTTGAACTGGAAAATCATGAAACTTAATATCTTAAACATGAAAATCATGATAACATGGAACTTAAACATGTTGAATAATAAAGTCAAGAAAATTGAAATATCAAACTTGTAAAGCTTTATCATGTGAAACTTATAAAATTTCAAGTAGAACCTTGAAAACTTATTCTTGAAGTTCATAGAGCTTGAAATCTTTTACTTGAAATTCATAAAACATATAAATTTTATAAATTTATAAGTAATAATATGGAAATGATGAAAACATAAAACTTAAAATTTTATTCTTTAAATTCATGGAATTTGAAAACTCATTCTTGAAATTCATGAAACATATAAAAAGTTGTAAATTTATAAATTAAGCATATAATATATAAATTTTATGGAAAACTTATAATGATATATAATATGAAAATTAAATTCGATAAACATGCAATTCAATTATCAAATTTAAAGATATAGGAATAATGCATATTATCTACTCACCTCTAATCAAAAGTTTTCATACACAAATTTCTTTCTTCACCTCATGTAATAAGGTTGACCCTCCATATCATGCTCCTTATCACTTTCTTGGCCACTTCTAATAGCTACAATCCACCATACATATTATGATAATTCATTCAATCAAAAATTATAAACTAAAACTTCATGATTCGATGCATGCATTCTTGTAAGTTGTTCTGACCTCTTGTAATTTTTTTTTGCCATACTTTAAGTTCTACAAACCCAAATGACTTTATTCTTTTTGAATTATATAATAGACATATAATATTACAACATATCTAAAATTTAACTCAAAATATGATCTACACAATTCCCAAAAATTTTACAAATTTTGTCATGTTCTTGTGCAGGGGCAGACTGACCTTACTTTACATTCTTATAAATCAAAATATGCACATCTAATGGAAAATTTCTTTTATAGGCATAAAATACACGTAAATTATCATTTAATTTTTTTTCCCTAATTCAGTGTTTAATGTCCTTATATCAAAGTATCAATTACAAGCTGCAGATTAAGTCTGTATTCTGAGATAAGTTTAGTGCAAGTTTAATATCTTTCAATTTACTTAAAATTTGATCAATCCCTTTCATAGGCATATGCTAACGTGTTTATATATAATTTTCATATTTTAACTTAGCTCAAATTAGAACTTCAAAGCCCTTAAACAGAAGGCTCAAATTCAAGGAATTTCCAAATCATAATTTATATTTCAACTAATTTCAATCAATTAAGTATTTGAAATATGTTTCTACCTAATTTATACTCAATCAAGCATGATTATTATCATCAAACTCAAAAAAAAATCTTCCATCTTTTCATCTCATCTTGGCCAAATATATAGTGGGGGAAGGAAGAAGAATCTTTCATGGATTTCTTCCAAACACACATTTAATCATCAAAAGGAAATGAATAAACATTAAATCTTACCTTGAATCAATCTTTTTTCCTCTAATCTTTTTCCTAAAACTTGCTTCTAATGGATAAAGTGTTCTTTTTCTTTCTTTTTGTTTAGAGAAAATGAAAATAAGTAGTAAAAGATGTAGAAAAATCTAGTGCTTTTATAGTCAAAATTAATAGAAACTTGTCAAAATACTATGGTTCATCTTTTTTCTTTCTCTTTTTCTTTTCTTTTCTTCATTCCTATCATCTTTTCTTTATATGGTTGGCCCTTCCTTTCTCTTTCCTCTATTTATTTTTTTTTAATTACTAACTTAACAACTAGGCCTTTACTTGGACTTATTTACAAAATTACCATTTCATCCTTTTCCTCTTTCTTCCTTCTTTTCTTTTAACATTTTCTACTTGATAATTTAATTATAATTTCTTGTTTAATTATTTCCATTGGATTATATGTATTTAAATACATTGAATAAATGCTAGGGACTCATTCTTAGATCGGTAATCCATTACTCATTTGCTCAGAGTCTCGGTTCCCAAACTGGTACCTTATTAGGGTTTTGACTTCCATGACTTCCATTTACATTTTGTTATTCATTAATTAACTTAATTATAGTCTAAACTTGCTTCTTTTAATGGTATTCTAGGGTTCTTCTTTTAATGTTATTAATTTCATTACGTTTAATGCTTATATGTCCACACACAATTGAATGATAAACAAAATAACTCACAATAAGTTGATTTCAAGTTATGATCATTTTACTTATTCCTTTTCCCATTTTATGAAGCGTATGCATTGAAATGTTGAAGCAATCTATGCAGAATATAGCAACAACTAATATAGACAAAAAATTGGAGACTGAATTTACTCAGTGGTTTCGTTCATATGTAAGTTTAATATAGTAATGTTACTTAAAAAATTTTCCTGAGATTTGTTTCCTATACCATCATGTTTATATGTTTATTTTTATCTAGGCTAATGATCCTATGAATAGAATTACAAATCAATTCATTCTTGATCTCTCTAAGGGCCCATTATGGTATGTTACGACTTATCTTGTTTACTTCGTGAATAGTTACAAGTTTCATATTGAAAAGTAAAGTTTAGGTAGGTCATCAATTAATAGCAAGGTATGTGTAAAGGATTCTAATTACAGTGAGAATGCATTTCACTATTATAGTCGATTAACAGAGGTAATACAATTGGAATACCCTGCACTTCCAATTAAGAGGACTATTTTATTTAAGTGTGAATGGTTTGATCCAACACTAAATGTGGGAACAAAAGTTCATGAGCAATATAATCTTATTGAAGTCAACCATAAGCAGCGATTCAATAAATATGAGTTATTTATACTAGCAATACAAGCTTGTTGAGTATATTATATTTCCTATCTAAGTTTATAATGAGATAAAGCTAATTGGTGGGTAATACGCAATATTAAACTAGATTAGTCGTAGAGATTAAGGATGATGGTGGAATAAGTAACATACATGAAGAACCATTTCAGGATGATGAAGTTGATGAGCCTATGCTAGAAATTAACGATGACAAGTCTCTTGCAACTTTAAATGATCCTGATGAGCCATTGGTTGAAATGAATGATGAAGATGATAATGATACAAAAGATAAACTCAAGTTTGATTTAGAAGTTGAGACATCTGATGAAAACATGCACGAAGATGATCTCGAAGAAATAGATTTTGAATAAATATATTTTTTTAATGATTGCGTATTTATTTTCTCTAAATTTTGTATTAATTTCTTGTTTTATATTTACATTGTTTTATCTCAATTAAGTCATTCTAATTTTCCACAATTTGTTTGTGATTTTTTAAATTTTTATTTAATATTAAAGAATAAATGAATTTATGTGAATTAATAAATTATAAAGATGTCGACTCTAAGACATGTACTGACTCTTAGAGATACTCTCAGTATTAGTACATCCACATCTCGAAAACAACATTGCGTATAGGGAGGGTGTGCTACCACTGGTGGTCTTCCTACCATTAGTTCATCACTTTTCACCACCATTTCTTCTTTACCCTCTATCTCTCCTTCTATACCTCCCACATTCACTCTCTCGATAATCACTACACAAATCCCTTTATCCTCTCCTCCTCCCACGTCTAATGCTCCATCCACTATTCTTTCATCCACTGTCTCGACTACTATTCATTCTACTATTTCTCTTCTATCCACTAGTCCTTTATCTTTATCACCTTTCACTATTCCTTCATCTGTTACTCATTTATCCATTATTCTTCACCAATTATTCCTCCATCTACTCATCCTTCATCTTCTACATCTACCACCAGTACTCTTGCTATGGCTCTTACCATTGGAGCAGGTCCATTCATAACCCCAACAACATATGAAGATGGCCACCCATTCCTGCAACTAAATCCAAGGCATAGGCAGCATCTCATGTTGGAGGAAAATGAATAAGTATTATTTTTCTTAATATAATTCTTAATTTATAATATTTCTTGCTTTTTGTGTAACTAACATTTAATTGATTTAATTGCAAGATATATCAACTTGATACAGTGCAGACTATTTGTAAGATATTCAAGAACCAGTTAAAGTCTGAGAGCATGCATTGAAAATCAGTGTCTCGGGAGACTAAAAAGTTCTACTAGAAGGAGTTTCAGGTAATGAATCATTTATTATATAGAATTCAAAATAAAATAATATGTATAAAAGATATAATAAATAGTATTTTATATATATATATATATATATATATATATATATATATATATATATATATATATATATATATATATATATATATATATATATATATATATATATATATATATATATATAATACTATTTATTTTATCTTTTATACATATTATTTTATTTAATTTTTTAAATAATAGAATATAAAAAATAATAAAATAAATATGTTATATATAATAACATAATAAGTATAATAAAATTTAATTAAATAAAATATTATATAATAAAATATAATAAATATAATAATTTATTAATAGTATGTATTAAATAAATACATACTATTAATAAATTAATTTTGAATTTTATTTATTAATTATTATTTATATACTAACTTGTATTTTTTATAGTTTTTTGCAGAAGCACTACTACTGAAACTTGGCTATTGATGCCTTGGTGAAGATAGCCTTCTTAAAGAAGACTATAAATAGGTATAAGAATTTCCTTTACGATGTCAAGAAGAAGGGGAAGAAAGAGACATGGATCCCTCAGGAGACCTGGGATGTTTGAAAGAAACATTGGGATTCTGTCAAGCATAAGTAGATTTTCTAGAAGACATCCTAGGAACAAAAAGCTAGATAAAGGCAGTCCAATAAGTGGACCATCTAAACATACTAGAGAGTCTATTTCTGTGGCCAAGCATGCCAGAAAATTGGTAAGATGTCGATTTTTACTATAAGTTATTAATTTGTTTATAATTTTGGTACATATTTTAAAAATTTCATTACCTTTTTAAAGTTATTAAATTCATAATTTTTTTAAGTTACTAATTTTAGCTTCATATTTTTAACTCTTAATAGAAAAATGATCTTGGTCAAGACCCTACTCCTAAGAAGGTCTTCGTGCGCACTCACACAAAGAATGAAGACCAAAAGACCTTTGCCGTCTAGCACTCTCAGCGAATTCATGTAAGTTTTAATTACCAATTTTTCAATTAAAATAAATTACAAATTTTGATAATAAATAATATTATATATATATATATATATATATATATATATATATATATATATATATATATATATATATATATATATATATATATATATATATATATATATATATATATAAAGAAAGATCTCAGTAACCTCCACGAGCAGATGTCGCAGCTGGTCCCTAAATCCATTGAGCCACCTCATATAGATGTGTTTGAGCTATACTTTAAAGCTGTCATGGGCTAGGAGAAGAGACAAGTTTATAGGGTGGGTTCTTTGGCTAGATCATTCAGACATCTAGGGGCCAGTTTTTCCTCAACTTTACCACTACCACCGCTACTTACAACTAAGCATATGCAGTAGGAGATCGATAGACGAGTAGTTCAGATGTGAGAAGAGATGCAGCAGATGGTCCAGGAGCAGGTTGAGCTGCAAATACAACAATTCTTCTCATGGTACTTTGCTGATGGTGTTGCTTCTCATGTTGCTTCTCTTATTGCTCCTCCACCTGCTTCTACTACTACTCAGCACCCTTCCACCATAAATGCTGCTATTGCTGTTGGTGTTACTATTGCATATATAGTATATCTTGAGCACATCCAACAGCATCAAGAGGGCCATGATGAGAAGAACAAGAAGGATGAGAATGATGATGATGCTCAGGAGTACAATTAGTTTTTTTTTTTTTTAGTTTAGTTATTTTTAATACTTATAGGGTGTATAGTACAGTATATTTTTTGTAAATTATATTACATTATATAATATTTAATTTTGATATTTATATTATATAATTTTTTAATTAATATCTATTATATAAAATTAATTTACTAAATAATTTAAATATTTTTAAAAAAATATACTGGCCAATTTACTAATGGATCACTGACCGTTTATAATCATTAAAATAATATTTTTCAATAACTTACTGATGGTTTACTGACAATTTTTGTTATTAAATTATCTTTTTTTAAAACATTTTACTAATGGATTACTAACCCTTTTTTTATTAAATTATTTTTAAAAACTATTTACTGACAGATTACTAACCGTTTTGTTATAAAATTATTTTTAAAACTCTTTTGCCAATAGATTACTTGCCGTTTTGAAATAATAAAATATTATTTTTATTAAAGTTATTGACAGATTAATGAGGCTTGTGATTATTTAATTTATTTTTTTGAACGAAATTACCAAGGGATTTGTAAGAAATAGAGACATATTTCTGTTAGTAATTTTACTAACGGATTATATAAAGTGTCATTACAAAATTACTGACCATCGATTTATTGATGGATTTTTGCCGTTCCCAATCCTTTAGTAAAATGATTTACTGACGGATTTTATATATTTACTGACGGAATTTTCTATCGGTAAAGGGCTCTTTTTTGTAGTGTATACATAAAGTTCATATATTATAGTCCAGAAATTCATTAAAAAAAAAACTATAGATTCATAGTTTAAAAACAAAAGATTTATAAATTATAAGTTAAAAGTTCATCACAAATATACCCAAGTTTCATAGATTATAGTTTATAAATTCATAAACTTAAAAACATACTCATGTATTAATTGATAAATTTATAATTCACAAATAATGAACTTACATCTTATATTTGATGAACATATAAGTAATACTTAATGATCTTATTATTTATAACTATATTTGACAGTGAATTTTTAATGTACTTACACCTTACTACCAATGAATTTATATTTTCTGTTTAATAAACCTACAACTTATCATATATGAATCTGGATAATAGTGAAATTCTTTGTCATATAAAAGATAAATATGATATTTTATAAAAATATAAAATTATCCTTTAAAACCATTTAAAAAATTACCCATAAAATGTTGAAATTTATAAATAAAAATTAGATTGAAAAATTTTATGCAAAATAAAAATTAAATTCCTTATTATTTTATTAATACTCATGATATTAAAATTAATTATAATTGTAAGAATTAAATAAAAAAATTCAACCATTATTGTAATTCCTTTTATAGAAATTAATATAAATTTAATTAGAACAATTAAACAAATAAAAAAACTTAACCATAATGTAATTTTTTTGAGAAATAAAATAAACATAATTTTAATTACAGATATTACAAACAAATAAAAAAGCAAAAAAAGAAAAAACATAGAATAACTAAAAAAGAAAAAAAAACAAAGAATAACTAAAAAAAAATATTTGAGATCAGGATCAATCCTGTGACTTCAAGGGTTTGAGGCTAAAGTGATAACCAACTATACCAACCAATCATTTTCATATTTTTGCTACATAGATGATAATTAACATGTATTCTAAAACCATAATGCATCATGGTCCCTGGATCTAGGATATAATTTGGCTCAGTGGATGATTGCACTACTTTTGGATAAATTGTTGGCTTATTTGGCTCTATTGGATAGCGTAAACAAAATTTTCTATTTCATTTCTGAAAAAGTTGTTTAACGGATCTCTTAATTCACAATCATAAGAGTATAAGTAAATGTCATAAATGAAAAATGGATTTTTTTTTTATTTTTTTCACCTATATCATCCAATTTTATTAGTTTCATTTATAATTTTTAATGATAATAATTGATAAATTTAAAAATAAATAAAACGAATTAATTAAACTTATTCTAAAAATTAAAATAATATAAATATATAAAATTATATTTATATATAAAATTATATATATTTATTAATTATATATAAATTAAAATAATATAATGTAAGGATTTTAAAATATTAAGATTTATTATAATCAATATCAAATAAAGTGATATTTAGCCCCAACTTTAAAATAATTTAAATATTCATTTATTAAATAATTAACAAATAATTATAATTTTATAATTAGAAAGCCCCCTTCTAAATTTGAAAGGTTCTCATTCAAGATGTTTCGGCCATTTGATTCATGAAATTAAATTTTCCCCTAAAAAAAATAAATAATTATAATTCAAAAATATTGTTGTTAATCTCATTTTTAGAGGCATGGTTGCAAATAAAATGATAATTTCTCATATTATATATTGGAACATTCAAAACTGAATTACTTATACGTTTTGTTTGGTTAGTTGAAATAATAAAATTAGAATGGGAATAAAATATTTATCCTAAAATTTGTATTGTTTAGTAAATTGAAATACGAAGAATTGGAATAAAAGGCCTAGAATAAAATTAAAATGTTCTTGGGTTTTTATTCCTGATGAAAAACATAGGAATCAATGGGAATAAAAAGATGGAATAAAAATTTGAGTGAAGTATACTATGATAATTTTATTTCCATTTCTATATTTTGCTTACCAAACATAATATGCGGGATTTACATTCCAATTCTTATTCCCATAACTCATTCTAATTGAATTATTTGTAATTCTATTACTACATATCTAATAACCAAATAGGCCCATAGTGTTAATAGTGCTAATTATAGGCTAACCCTTAAAAGTTAAAACCAACTAGAAAGCAAAAAAGTTACTAAATAAAATAAACTATCTAAATAATAAAAATTATTTTCTAAATAAAGACAAATTATCTAAATACTAAAAATTCTAAATAGATATTTTATTCTTTTGATATATTTTATGGTTAGTTTATTAGAAATCAAAGTAAAATCTACTTTATTTTATTTTACAAAAAATAACTCTCTTAAAAATCACAATCTTCTTATATTTTTTCGTAAATTAAACTATTTTTTGGTAGTTTTTCTCAAGTGTCATTTTGTAATATCTTAGAAAAATTTAATTTTTTATTATTAGACTTTTGGAGTATTTATTTATTTAAATTTAATAAATATTCTAATTAGAGAAATTTCAAGAATATTTTAAAGCAATATTAATTTATTGCTAATTGATAAATATTATTTATTCATATTATTTTCTTAATTTCAAATTAATTTAAGAAATTAACACCTATTTATTATTTATTTATTCAAAAATATTGTGATTTTATTATCATTGAAATTATATTAAAAATCATTATTTTTAATAATTATTGATTAAGTTATTTTAAATTTTGGAATCAATAATTGTTATTTATTTTTAATGAAAAATTATTATTATTGATTTTTGGGAATTATTATTATTTTCAATTTATGAGAATTATTATTTTTATTATCATTATTATTGTAAAATTTAAAAAAAGAAAAAGAAAATTTTCATTCTGCCTATATATAACAAGCTGATTGGTCCTAATGGACCAATCAACTGTTATTTTGAAAGGAAAGGGAGGAGATTCTGCCAATTTAGAGATAGAGAGAGAGAGAGAGAGAGAGAGAGAGAGGCAAAAGTTGAAGCAGAAAAGGAAGAAGAAGGGGTAGAAACTTTCGCCCTCTAGATCGTCGTCTTGCAGTGACCATTATTGTGCACGCGTCAGACCAGTAGAAAGAGGAGGTTAAGATCTTTCCAATGCCACCAAGCTCGCCACTAAACAAAGCCACACTCGACGCTAGAACGCCTGCCAGCCAGCAGCTTCTGAGCCAATTTTCATCGACTTTCATTTTCAACGATTTTGGTATAAATGGACTCCTCATCTTCCCAGCTTTCATTTGGTATATCATTTGTAATTTTTGAACTAATTTGAAATTTTAGTCTGAATCTAGTGACAAACAACTGATCCAAGTAATTTTCTGATGATCCTCCGATAAATAGCAGATAGCTAGCAAATCTGGATCTCCATTCCAAAACAAGATTATTGGTACTATTTTTTTCAAAATCCGACGTGAAATAGTTTTCTGGCAAATCTTTAGTAAGCGACAATCAATCTTTCGAATATGTTTCTAATGATTATTCTGATCTTAAAATATAATATTTTTATTTAATTAAGTAATAGAATAGATTAATATTGATTTTAATCTAAGATTATTAAGTTAATTAGTTTAGATCTATATAAGCCTTTAGTACAGAGATCAATAATAATTAAATCAAAAGTTTTATTGTAAGTCATAAATTTGATATTATTGCATCTCATTCAGATTGAAGTGATTGGTAATTGATTGGAAAAATTGCTTAGAGAGGTAATGTCACATCCCAACTTTAGAGACATGATAATCCTAGAATATAGGGAGACATAAGGTCACCCACGCTCATAGAACCCACTTATACAAATATTGCCTAGGATCGAACCAAAACCTCTTTTACTAACTTAAGTAAACCCTTTATTTTTGTTTTTTTTTTTTTGAAACCTTAAGTTGCGGGAGCATAGTTAAAATATATTTTAAACATAATCCATAGAGAAATAATATTTAGAATCTAATTAAAATCTCAAAAGATAACATCTCAAAATAAACATCCAAAAATAAATATTCCCAGAGCATCTAAAGATAACTCTTCATAACATATTAAACTGATTATCTTGGACAAGAAATCCACATTTGCTCACCTGGAACCACACAAGGAAGAAGGGGTGAGATAGATGATCTCAATGAGTAAACAATAGGGCTTATACAATAATACATATCCCTTAGAAAGTGCTCATAGCTCATAACTTATAGTTCATGATTCATAGTTTGTAATTTTAGAAAGTTTCGTAGAAATCACACTTATAACACATAACACATAGAGTGAAGGCTACTGCTATAATCACTCAAACATATAAATTGAAGGCTATTGCCATAATCACTCGAACATATAACACATAGAGTGAAGGCTATTGCCATAATCACTCGAACACATAGCCAATGATTACTTGCATCGGTATGAGGATCACAGAGCCGATGATTACTCGCATTAGTGTGAGGATTTCTACATAAAAAGAGTCAAAGGTATCATAGCAAGAGCTAATGGTAATCACATATAACAATAACATTTAAGCCAACAATAACATGTATCCCAATAATAATAGTAGTTTAACGTTTTGAGCAAAAGATACAAGAATAGTATAGTTTCAAAAAGAATATAAGTTAGGGCAGTAATCACAAAGGAATTATCATTGGATAAACAAAATTTAGACCAATTGTCCTTTGGCAACCCAAGCTTAATAAGGAAATCATAGAATTTCATTTTAGAATGGAAAGGACTTGGGTTTCAAGAATGTCAAAAGCTCACATAACATGTAACAACCTACATCCACCCTAGGAATTTTCGTGATAAATTGCTTGATCTAGAACTAATAAGGTTAAGTGTGTGCTTGTATGGAAATTTGTGATCTAAGTGATTAATGAGTATATGGCATATTAAATTAATTTTAATATGCATAATATGTGTTACTAATGTGAAATAAATGATTTACATGAAGTGCATTTGCATAAAAGAATTTATTTTAAATAAAATGAATTTTCATGCATAAGATAATTTTTAAGCATAAAATAATTTTATGAGTATTTTTAAAATATTTTTAAATAAATATTTTTGGGGGAAATGTTTCAGAATTAATAAGAAAAATATTCTTTTTATTTTAAATCTTATTCAGTAAAAAATTTAAAGGAAAAGCCCAAATACCCAAAAACCCACTACACAAAATCCTCCTAACCTAATTCATTAAGGGTATTAGTGGAAATTCCACTCCAACCCTACTATTTATTCTAAATTTCGGCTAAACAAGGGTTTCCAGCAGACATTCTCTTATTCTTTCTATATCTTGGTAGAAAATTCTCTCAAAATATTTCTCTCTACCGAAATATTGAAAACACCTTTCCATTTCGCGATTTCGTCACCGTAATCGTAAGTTTTTATTCTCTTTCGATTTCTAAACTGATTTCTATGAAATAAATTATGGGAAAATTATTTTGAACTGTTTGATTACTGATTTCTACAGATTCAATTCTGTTTCAGTGAATTTGGGAGAGAAAATTTATTTTCTACTGAAAACACGATTCTTTCCGCAAGATTTCTCCAAAGGTGAATTCTATAACTTAAAATCACAATTTTATTGCATAAACATCATAGGGGGGAGGGGGGGGGGGGATGGTGGTATTGCAATTTGTGCATGGTTGTATTCTAAACTGATTTTTGATTTGTTTTGATAAAAAATATTGGATTAAATAATATTTCTGCATATTTCTGTGATGACCAAAAAGTTTCGAAAAACAAAGGAATTCAAGATTTTCGTGTTAGAACTTGGAAGTTGGAAAATTTTATTCTTGCATGGTCATATGGCTACCGATTTGTATGAATAAGTATGCTAATATGATATTTGTTTCTTTTAGGTGAAAAATAATGATTTGAATTATGTGTCTGTTTATCGCTGAAATGAACGAAATGCGCGAAAAGCGCGGAAACTCATGATTTTTCACCTAAGCCTTTGAACTTGGAATTTTTTTGTATAAATCCTATCTATGGCTGCCAATTCATGAAGGAATGTGTTCTAAACTGATATTTTCTATGATTGAATGAAAAATAATAGTTTAAACAACTTGTTTACATATTTCTAAAATGACCGAAAAATACCAAAAATAAGAAAACTCATGGTTTTGTGCTCTATAAGCCAAAAGTTGAATTTTTGTGTATAAATAACACCAATTCTTATGAATTTATATTCTAAAATGATTTTTGTTATGTTTACATGAAAAATCTTAGTTCAAACCATGTTTTTACATATTTCTGAAATAGACGGAAAGTATGAAAAGAAGAAGAATTTGGTTTTTACCTTGATGATGCATTCGGCCTACATGAACATTTTGTCCCAATGTTTATAAATTTTATGTGATGTGTTTTGATGATTATTGACATTTATATATGTATAATAAATGATAAGATTGCATGTTGGTTGAATGTATGATCCTAGATGAGCTTAAATGCATTATGGTATTCTTAAGGTATCTAAACCTTATATCATGATTAGGATGCAAATGTGATTGGGAAATATGGAACTAGATGTTATGATGACTTGATGATGAACATAAGGTTATGAATTAATGAAGTGAAAGGGATCATAAGAGTTAAGCATGATGCTTGAAAGATTAATTGTTAAGTTGACATGTATGGAAGTGTAAAGTGAACTAAGATAATTGATAAATGAATTGATATTGAGGTAATAATATTGTGATGACCTTAGGAAGGTATTGATATGATTGCAATGTGTTTTCATGTGAGCCTATAAGGCCTAAGTATGCAAGACTTTTAAGTCAACATGCTATGTGTAAGTGACGAGTACACCTATGTGTGGACTCTAAGTGTATGTGTATGCTATATGTACATGGGTAGTTATGGGATAGGAGCATCATGAGTAAATAAATACTAAGTATTAAATCAAATATTATGTGAGAGTTTGAGGAGCTTTAGAAGTGCAAAAAGGGACTACGTGTAGTAGGAGCAAAGGAACCCCAAGGTGAGTAAACATCGTATTCATTCTTCAAGTGTGGACAAATGCCACATTCATGTTATAAATGTGAACAAAATCATGTTGTGTTATAAGAATGTGATATATTGATATGTGAATCTTTGTGATCTTTGAAACCCAAGTTCTTTCCAATTTTAATTTTATTATATGATTCTTTGTCAAGCTTGGGTTGCCAAAGGACATTTCGTCCAAAACTATTTTGGTTATCCAATGAGAACTTCTTGTGATTAATACCCTAACTTGTATTTTTTTTGGAACTACACTTTCATTATATCATTGTTTGAAAGCTAAACCACTATTGTTATTGAAATCCATGATATTGTTGTCTTATGTGATATTGTTAATTGTGTTTACCAATAGCTCTAGCTATGGTACCTTTTACCCTTTATGCAGAATCCTTGTGCCGATGCGGGTAATCATCAAAACCTGTGCACACGATCTTAACCCAATGGATAGGGGTAGTGTATCCACCTCAGCTAGAAGGGACGGTTCTAGCTGTGGGGCCTGATCAGCTTCACGCCTTCTACGTGATAGGAGTTGGAATTTGGTATAAGGCCACCTCTCCTTTATGTGTTCGAGTGATAGAGCAATAGCCTTCACTCACTATGTGTTATAAGTGTGATTTCTGCAAACTTGCCAAATTGAACCCTTAATAAATTGCAACCTGATTCATGAATTATAAATCATGAACTATGTGTATAATCTATATGTTTCCTTTCAAAGGAATATGT
This sequence comes from Reutealis trisperma, assembly GCA_947687605.1. NCBI lineage: Eukaryota > Viridiplantae > Streptophyta > Magnoliopsida > Malpighiales > Euphorbiaceae > Reutealis > Reutealis trisperma. Next base: position 27,074 of record CANTUT010000042.1, on the reverse strand, counting down.
GATAATGTATGTGCCTTTTCGTTTACTCATTGAGATCATCTATCTCACCTTTTTTCCTTGTGTGGTTCCAGGTGAGCAAATGTGAGAAGGCAAGGTGATGGCTCAAGCATTCTACTTTGCTTGGAGAATTCCTTGTCCAAACTATTTTATGAAGTCTTGTCATTAGACGCTCCGGGAATGTTGATTTATACTTATGGATACATATTATTTTTCCTTATGGATTTTATATGTAATGATTTATCCTAAGTCTTCCACAATTTATGGTATTCATCTAAATGTTTTAAATGAGTTAATGTAAGAGGTTTGGTAAGATCCTAAGTATGATTTGTTTATATGTAAGTGGGTTCTATGGGCGTAGGTGACCTTATGTCTCCCCGTGTTCTAGGACCGTCATATCTCTAAGGTTGGGATGTGATATAACATAATACCATATATTTGTAACAAAACATATTGTTACTCATGCTTGTAGCACGAATACAATGTTTACTCACCTTGTGGTTCCTTCACTCCTAGTACACAGAGCCCTTTTGAATCTCTAAAACTCCTCAAGCTCTAACATAATATTTAATTCAATACTTAGTATTTATTTAATCATCATGCTATCTTATCCCATAACTACCCCATGCACATATAACATTCACATACACTTAGAGTTGTACATAGAAGTGCACCCATTACTGGCATATAACATGTTGACTTTAAAAGTTTCGTACACTTAGCCTTTATATGCCCATATGAAAACACATTATAATTCATGTCAATACCTTTCTAAGGTCAATATAGTATCATTATCTTAATATCAATTCACTTTAACAATCAACTTAGTACACTTAACACTTTCATATATGTCAATTTATCAATAGCCTCTCAAGTTTCATGGTTAACCCTTATGATCCATTCATTCAATCAATCACTTCATCAATTCAAGGCCATTAATTCATTATCAAGTCATCACAACATCTATTTCCATATTTCCCAATCACATTCACATTCTAATCACAATATAAGGTTAAGATACCTTAAGTATACCAAAGTGCCTCTAGGCTTATCTAGTGTCTTCCCTTCAACCAATATGCAATTTAACCATTCATCATACATATATACATGTCAATAATCATTTAAACATATCACATAAAAACTATAGACATTGGGATACAAATCCCTTTGTAGGCCGAACGCTCTATTAAAGGGAAAACTGAATTTTTCTCACTTTTCACACTTTTTATCTATTACAGTAATATGTAAAAATATGGTTTGAATCAAGATTTCTCATGTAAACACAAACAAAATCATTTTAGAACATTAACATAAATAAATTGGCAGCAATAGGTATGTTTCATACATGAAAATTCAAATTTTGGGTTTTAGGATACAAAAGCATGAGTTTTCTTGTTTTCGATATCTTTTGATCATTACAGTAATATGTAAACAGGTGTTTTAAACCATTATTTTTCATTCAATCATAAAAAATATCAGTTTAGAACATCCTCATGTATGAATCGGCAACCATTGATCATAATTATGCATGAAAATTCTAAGTTTCAAGATTTAGGGTGAAAATCATGAGTTTTTGCGCTTTCCATTCATTACAGCGATATGCAAATACATGATTTTAATTGTTATTTCTCATCCAACAAAAAAAATATTAGTTTAGAATCCATCCGTACACAAATCGATAGCCATATGTACAAAAAAATCATAGAATTTTCCAACTTCTAAATTCCAGCACAAAAACCTTAAATTCCTTTGTTTTCTTAAATTTTTCGGTCATTACAGTAATATGCACAAATATAATTTAATCCAATATTTTTATCAAAACACATCAAAAATAAGTTTAGAAATCAATGATACAAAAATCACCCCCCTGGTATGGTTTATGCATAAAAATTTTAATTTTCAGTAACAAGATTTACCTTTGGAAAAATCGCATAGAAAGGTTGATACTTTCAGTAAAAAAATTGATTTTTCTCTCAAGGAATCACCTAGCCCAAATTTTATCAGTAAAAAATTAGTAAATATTTAGTTTAAAATAATTTTCCCAAGATTAGTTTCATAAAAATCAAATAGCAAATTGAAAGGAAAAGAAAAACTTACGAAACAGTCGCAAAATCGCAAGTTTGAAAGGATTTTTATAAATTTCGGTAGAGAGAAATATTTTGAGAGAATTTTTCTACCAAAATAACGAAATAATAGAATTGTGGCTGCTGGAATAAAGGGCTGCTGAAATTTAGGTTAAATATTAGGGTTTTGAATGAAATTTCCAAGATTACACTTAATGAGCTAGGGTATAAGTGTTTTAGTGTAATAGACTTTTAGGTATTTGGGTTTTTTAATTAATCTAGGGCTGATTATAGATAATTAAAAATAAAATATTTTTCTTATTATTTTTTGTAAAATTCCGCCCAAAATATTTATTTAAAAATTATTTTAAAATGCTCATAAAATTATTTTTATGCTTAAAAATCATCTTTTTGCATGAAAATTCATTTTACGAAAAATAAATTATCATTTTACGAAAAATAAATTATCTCATGCTAATGCATTTTATTCAAATCATTTATTTCACAATAATAATTCATATTAGGCATATTAAAATTAATTTAACATGCCCCAAACTCATAAATCATGTCACACATGAATTTTCATATAGTCACACAACTTGTCACAATAACCCTAAATTCAAATAATTTGTCACTAAAACTCCTAGGATAGATGTGGATTGTTACAGGTAAGTTATGAAATATATCAATATATGGTAACCTATTTTCATGTCCCACTTTTGGGATAAACAGTCCTAAGGCATAGGTGATTATAAGGGCACCGAAAACCCATAGAACCTCTCTACTTACTATCAAAATCACTATGGTATCAAGCAACCAAATTATAATAAACACATCAACAATGCCCAACATCACAACCTGAATTACAATAACCATCTCATAATACAATTTTGTACATTCTTTTTAATGATTATCAATAACACTTATCGATTAATTGATACATATTTCTCATCCTTACATGAACAAAATTGTATTAAAACTTAATACAACTAGAACATCAATTTCTACGGAGCAACTAACTATAACATATATATACTTGCATATAAATAACATGACATCTTCAAAGAAACTTGTACTCTAACATATGCCATCTCCAAGCAAGACTCGCACTTCAGCTCGAACCGATTACTATCTAATCTCCTGTAGAAAAATTTGAGAAAAGGAGAGTGAATTTATGACTCAGCGAGTAAAAATTATGTTACAATAGATCACATGGCTTAGTGTTCAAGGTTTGTTAACAAAGATAACAATGATTATCAATAATACTTCTGAAAATTTAAAACAAGTATAATAGCATATTTAAATATATATTGAATAGCAAATAACGTATATTATTCTTGAAATTAATTTATCAAATATCAATAACTCGTTATATTTTTTAAAGTTAAGTCGTATAACAAAAACTTTAATAAATTTAAAACTTTTCATTTAAATACGAATAATTTGTAATACACTTCAAATACAAATTCAAGTAACTAACAATATTTTCAAATATACTTTCAAATAATTAGTAAAACATTTCAAATAGGATTTTATGTAACTGACAAAATATTTTAAATACTGTCTGTAAATAACTAATAACTTAAAATTTGATTCAAATACAATTATAAATGCAACTTATGAAATGCATTTTAAAACTTCTTTTATCTCGTAATTATCTTTAAAATCTTTTATAATAGATGAGAGAGGATTTTATCCTTATCTTCTCATCAATACTACAATAATAGCAGCTTTTCTTGTGGAGCATTTGCCATACATTTTGTACTACCTTGTAAAACATCATTCTTAAAATACTATCATATCATATCATTAGCAAAAATCTAGTCTATAATAGATGGATGCAGATTTGATCCTTGCATCTCAACAGAATTACAATAATGGTAAAGGCTTTTTTTACGGAGTAATACTATACTTCTTACGTATAGAATTACAATAATGATAAAGGCTCTTTTTACGGAGCAATACTATGCTTCGTACATCAAGTGGGCCAAGCCAAGCGGCTGGGATAATACCTCCTCCTAGCTAGAGTTACTAAAGTGTACACTGCCCAGTGTTTCCCACACCGGATAAAGAGATCTCTGCTTGAAAATTCGAAAACCAAATAAAAGTAACTTTAATAAACATATAACAATGCACTAGCTCCATATAGGGAAAAGCAATAGAATTTCATATCTTATAAAAGAATTTAACAAATTTAAATGCTCACACAGGAGACTACAAATACTTGTATTAAATACTCCAACACTCATCGATAGCAAATTTATTCAACACTTACAAAATCAACATAAACTCATTAGTGACTATTTTAGTAAATACTTTATAACTTTTAAAATCATAATAAACATATATATGTAGTCCAATCATATCATCAAAAAGAAATCGAATAACCATATATTTATTTGTAATAAGCACATGGAAGAAATTTTTATGAATTTATTATTTGGGATTCTCATAATAATTAGAAAACTCAAATGGATGGAACTTCTCATACAAAGTAGTTTGATGATAATATGGTTTTCGATTTCAAAATCGCAATAGAAAAAGGATAGTAATTACTCACCTTTCTTGCTATATCCTTCAGTTAAGTTCAACCCATCTCCACTTGCATGCAACTCATCTTTTCCTCAACTAATTTCCGCCTACACCTAAAATCCCAAATCACATATCAACTACGATTCAATCCTTTATTTGTTACTCTTATAATCTATTTGTGGAATCTTAATCAATTAATCCTCTATAAATTATTCTTATATATTTCCTATAATTCTAACGAATATTCAGTTCCCCTAAAATTGGGCTAATCCCCCTTGAAAATAAAAAAAAACATCAATTTAATAGGCATCACAATACAACTGTCTAGTCCGGACCTCTAATATAACAACTAATTCCATCCGCCATTTCATCTCGATATTCAAGTAAGGTAATCTAAAAGTTCATATAAAAGTACGAATTCATCATATATAAGGAAATTCATTAATTATATAATTAATATCTCATATCATACAAATTCATAAAAATACTTTAAATTAGTTTAACCATATGATCATATTTATTATAATCATATAGTAACTAATATACATATATTTAAGAAAAATATATAAATAACTTTCTTATTATTTAATGGAGCCAATAATAAAACTATATGCAATTATTATCAACAAATTCATATAATATTGTTTCATTTGATTAATAAAACTATTTTAATATTATTCATTTAATAATTAAATATATATATTTACTAATAATTTACAAGAAAATTCATATAACCTTCTAATAATCAACTATATAATTAAAAGGAAATCATTAATGATCTAATTTCATTTTAAACAATTTTATACAATTTAGTAATGATTTTTTATCTATCAAATTAATACTAGAAACAACTAAATATAAACAATCTAACAATTTTTCTAGCATTTAAACATTGGAATTAATTTAACAGAAACGTGTTCTACGCTCACCGAAATCGAGTTCTCAAAAGCAAGCTTTGAAATCGAATCGTACTCGTGAAGAACTACCTGCTAGAACTCTCTGTCACCGGCGGTGCGTGGGGCCACGTGCCAGCAACTGTTTGGCGACACGCCACCACTAAGTGTGGCGGATAGCAGAGTGGTTGATGCCGTTTCGTTCATCTTGATGCCAGGAGCATGGATATGTCCACCACTCACCGCCACATTATTCTGTTTGGTCGAAAAATGCCTCGAAAGTTTCGATAGCTCAACTTCTTATTTCCTTCTCCAGTCATCCTCAGCAGAAGAGTCAAATATCAAATTGAAGCTCATGGCGAGGCTGTTCCATAATCACTAGAATCGCCCTCATCCGCCGTTGAAATCATTGAAAATCAAGGTTTGAACTTTCGGCACTGGCGAAGCTTGGTCTTGCGTGTACGCCGATGACTGTCGTCTCTTCTCACCTTTGTTGGCTCCCTTATGATTGCCAGAGGTCGAGAAGTGGCTAGACGGTAGTGGTGGCGGTGCAGCCCACCACCGATCAGAGCTCAGCCCACCTGTCTCTCTCTCTTTCTTGGCTCTGTCTCCCACTGCCGTCCCATTCTTCTATTACTGTCCTATTTTTCTTTTCTTTTTTTTTTATTTTCTGTCAATAAACATATACATATATAATTTATTTTCTTCTCATTTTACATTATAATAATTATTATTATTATTAACCAAACAAAATAACATTTTTATTTCATAATACTTTCAAAATCAAAACAATTAAATTTATATGAAAATATTTTCTTAAATTATATTTTATTTTATTTTTTATCACAAATATCATTATTAATAATATTTTTGTTTATTTTTCTTTTATACTCATTTTTAGTAAAATTTATCATATTAAACCAAAATTTTCTTAGTATTTAATTTTTTAAAATATTTTCATTCCCTAAATTTATCGAAAAATAATCGAATTTCTTATTAAAATGGAAATTCATAAATTATAGAAAAATCGGGTTGTTACACCTAACATAAATAATTTATTGAAATTTCTATTGAATTAATTTTTCTTATATTGCTTATTAATTATTATTGTCATCATTATTATTGGCCTTTGAACCTTTATCGTTATTCACCGTTGGGTCATTATCTTGTTTTGTTAACCTATGGTAATTGCTGAATATTGTTTGTTGATTATCAAAAGACCACTTCGGTCTAATTAATTATTTTGTGCAAAATAATAATTTAGCGAAAAAATTTCTAAATTAGCAAAAAAAATAATTTCGTAATTATGAAAAAAGACTCTCTTACAAAAAATCACAATTTTCTTATATTTTTTATAAATTAAATTATTTTTTTTGTAAAATTTATAAAAAATAAAGTATTATATTTTATTTTAAAACAAAATAACTTAAGAATTTGTCTTTATCCTTTTTATACATCTCATTCAAACCCTAAAATCTTGAGATTAAATATTTAGCATTAAGCTCTTTCTCTTCATTAATTTTTCTTTATTTCCCTCCTAAAAATTGAAATTCATCAATATACTATATATTAAAATAGAAACTTGCATTAAAAAAAAAAATTGAGAATCTTCCTTCATTTACTCATTTGATTTTCATCTAATTTTCTCAATATTTTAATTTTTAAATGAATTGTCAAAGAAAGAATAATTATTTTTCCCTTTCCTTCTCTCTAAAAAACCTTCTCTTGCCCTTCTCTTTTAGGCATCCAGAGTATAAATGAAATTTTATTTTATTAAAAATTGCAACACAAAAACAGAAACAAATTTACAGAAAAGAATTTATTGATTTCCGAAGGTATAACATAATAAGTAGTTATATCTTTCCTATAGTAAAGTTTCTCCGTAAATCAGAAATCAGAAAAGGAGAATTCATTGACAAATTAATGACATGAGTAAGAAATGGACAAATATAAAATTTCCAAGAAACTTAATCATTTGCTTCAAGAAATGGATAATCAGTATAACCAACAACAGGATCAGATGCATAGAATGTGTGTCTGTTGTATTTGTTGAGAGGAGCATTTAGCTCAAATCTCTTTGGTAAATCTGGATTAGCTAAGAAAAACCGACCAAAAGCCACAAGGTCTGAACGGTTTTCTGCCACAGCTTTGTTTCCATCTTCCTTGTCATAACCCCCAGCAGCAATAAAAGAACCTTTGAAAGCTTTTCTCATGGGGACAAGACTGTTTGGACAATCAATTTTTTCCCCAAGTTTTTTCATTCTTGGCTCAACCATGTGGCAGTAAAGAATTCCATATTTATTCAATGATTCCGACATATAAAGTCCCAAGGCTTTAGGATTTGAATCTCCTGATTCCATATAGTTTGCAAATGGAGATAATCTAATTCCAACTTTATCTGCTCCGATGTCATTCACTACAGCTTCAACTATTTCCAGAGCAAATCGGCAGCGGTTCTCAAGAGATCCTCCATATTGATCTGTTCGATCATTCACCTGATCTTTCATAAACTGGTCAATAAGGTAACCATGAGCCCCATGGATCTCAACTCCATCGAAACCTGTAAAACAAAATATGTATATACATAAATATGAGAGATTTATTAATGTAGGTTACCAGTTGACAGACTGATTATGATCCCAATACTCTCCAAGAGCAGAGAAATTGAGGGAGTTTGAAGAAATGCATGACTACTAAGATCATTGACCAGGAGTTGGATAATTCACTGATAAATTCAGAGATTCTGAAAAGCACTGAAAGTTTCAAAATGAAACAGCGAGCCAAAGACATACTCTTTATGACATTCAACTTGCCAAAAACCCAAAAAGAAACTTATGCTCCCGATGTCTTGCTTTAGAAAGAGGGCCTACCAGCTTCCATGGCATTTCTTGCAGCGAGTCTAAAATCATTCACGATGTGAGGAATTTCTTCTGTTCTTAGTCGCCTTGGAGGTGTGAATTCTGCAACATTAATACCATCACTTCGTAATTGAGGAGTCAAAGGCTTATCCGTACAAGAGATTGGAGCCCGCCCATTTGGCTGAAAACCTGCACAGCACAACAATAAAGGTAAAATAAAACTCTAGTATCAAACAAAGAGCAAATTCAATTAGATGAGTTGAGTTATTCTAGCAGGTCCTGCCAATATTTGGCTGTTGGAAACTGATTGAAACCAGGCATTCAATACTTCAAGCAAGTTGGAAGTATCGCAGATGTGAAACAACCTTACCTGAGCCTTATCAAAAATCTGCCACGACAAGAACATTTCTCTATACAAGCTATTCTTTTTTATCAAAAATTATCCCACATGCTAGCACTTAAATATTGATATGCATTTGCACATCAAATAAGGAAACATACATGGATAGTAATTTCCAAAGCCTACCCATTTGTTTCTAAGTTATCTTTAGATAAACAAAGAGGAAAAAAAAAGGAGGTGCAACTTCTTTCTGAGTGATTTCATCACTAAAAGGTAATAAAATAAAGAAGATACTATTCAGAAAAAGGAAACATGTCAAGTTCAGGTATACCGTAAAAGGAGTACTGCCATCCTATACAACCTGTGCTTCTTTAAAGCACCCAACATAGTATAGCATGATGCTTTTGACTAAATATAAATCATATAAATAGATGTTTTACTCTAAATGATTAAACTCTCTTCACTTAAACCAAAAATGGTCTTTTACATAAAATTTGCAATAAAACGGAGTTGAAGTCAAGCAATAGATGTCAATTCATGGAAATTAATTATAGAAAAGTTTAACTTGTTGTTTAGGAATGGTGTAGTATGGAACTCTTGACCCTCACCTACAATCACCTGCATAAGAGTCAATCTAATAATTGACTCTAGGTAAAGCAATAAGATGTCACTACACTAAATTTAAATCATAAAACTCTCATGAATATGATTACTGCGTAGTAAAGACAAGAAACATGCACCTATTTATTGAAGCCAGAATCATAACATAAGCATTTTGGTAAATATCAAATTCATCCAAAATGATAAAACATACACGATATTTACACAGTAATCGCATAGACCAACATGCTAAATTTAAACAAGAATATACCTGCATTTGAAACTCTACCAACATGCCAAATTTGACAAAAGAAGATGCCTCCTTTGGCATGAACAGCATTTACAATGGGTTTCCATGCTTCAACTTGTTCTTTGGTCCAAATACCAGGAGTGTCAGGATACCTTTAATAAATGCAAATAAACCAAAAACATTATGATCATTATTCAGAATCCAAGTTAAGAAAGCAAGTACCAAAATCTATTTTGAGCAAAAAAAAAAAAAAACCAGCCAGATAGATAACAACGTAGCAAAAATTACCCTTGAGCAGTGTCAGAAACTCCAGTCGCTTCAGTTATAAGAAGACCCCCTTTGGTGGTTCTCTGAGAGTAATACAAGATGGCATGTGGTTGAGGAACATTGTGGTAAGATCTCTGCCTGGTTAGTGGTGCTAGAACAACTCTGAAAAATAAACATTAAACGAGAAATCAATTTTAGCAAGCTTTAAACTTCCTGAGCCAAAGAATTTAGCAAAAAGAACTTTAGCCTGGTACCCATTATCACAATTTAGAGAGAAGCATAAGCTTGATCAAAATTACACGAACCAATCAAGTAATACAAACCAACCAAACAATCCAACCATAAAAATCATTAAACAACGAGGCAACTACACCTTTAGGCTACCATTACATTGAAAATAGCAATTCCACCATCTCTAAAATTTAATGATAGAAAACACTGCTTGGTTTTCTACAGAAGGGTATTGCTGTTTGCTAATAATGAAAAAACAAAATGGGTAGATTAAAATAAACCCCACTGTACTTAACACACATTATCCCATTTAGGAATTAGCACAAACACCTGTTCCACATAAAATTACACACACAAAAACATAATCATCAAGGAATTACCTGTGAGAAAGATTGAACTTGCCTAACTTGTATGGAGTGAGAAGAGGAATGATGGGAGATTGAGCAGTCATGGCAGTGTTGTTTGCTTTGTGTTCTTGTTTGTGTAACGTGGTTTCAGAACTCATCTATAGAGTAGATTTGGCTAAAATGAAATATGAAATGAAAAAATAAAAACCCAATTTGGCTGAGTGGGTATTTAAAGAAAGCAAAGAAAAGACAATGCAGAGGTCAGCCACTCCAATTTAGGTGGAAAAAGAATCCATGAGAGGAAGGTTCTTTCTCCTAATTAAGAGAGTATTTTTTTTTTCTTTGCTTTGACGTAGATGATGACGGATGACTTTAATAAATGCAATTTAGTTATTATTTTTTTTTTTTTAGAAAAATATTTTTAAAAGGTTGCTTTAACTTTTTCTCTTCTAGTGCTTTTCGATATAGAGTAAAATATAAATACACATTATTTAATCTCTTATATTTAGCCTAATTAATAAATTTATTCATCTTTACTAAAAAAAACTGATTAAATAGTTTTTTTTTTTTTTTTTTTGTATTTTGTATAAGAAAATAGTGTTTTATTGTTAGTGAAAATAATTTTTAGGGATCGGAAACAAATTTGAGTGTCAAAGTACTAAACTACATAGGTCTCAAATTGATTAGTGAATTTTTTTAATTTATTTAATTAAATTCAAATTTAATTTTATTATAAATGTCATTAGATTGGACAAAAATTTTTAAAGGAATAATTATAACTAGAGAGTACAATTATATAATTTTGACTGATAAGTATAATGGTGGATAATTTATTACTTCTCGTTACTATTAATATCATTATTACCATTTTATTACATTATTTATTTTGCTTTTTAGAAGTACAAGATACAATATTTAATTAGACGCCCTTCCAATCATGTAAGAAAGGCAACCAATTCATGCGAGGAAGGTTCTTTCTCATAGTTAATAGAGTATAATTTTTTATCTTTACTTTGCCGTAGTCGATGACGGATTATTTTGTTTTTGATTTTTTTTTTTAGAAAAAGATTTTTATTATGTTTATAGATTTAAAATTAAAGAAATTTTTTATAATTTTATCTTGTCTTTTAAAAATATATTATTAAACTCCCAACTTTTAAAAGTAAATTATTCACAATTATATGAGTTATTAAAATTATTACTTTTAACTTTTTTTCCAGTATAGTTACATTTAATTTGGATTAAAATATAAAATATTATTTAATATCTTATATTTAATTTAATTAATAAATTTATCAATTTTTTTAAAAAATTAATTAAATAATTTTTCAGTTCTATTTCAATAAGAAAACAAACTTTTGTTATTAGTAAAAATAATTTTTAACAGTCAAAAGGCAAATTTGATTGTAAAAGTACGAAACTATCATTGAAAAAAGGAAAAAAAATTCAAATTGATTATTGATTTTTTTATATTCAAAATTAATTTTATTACAAATATCATTAGAAGATAAAAAATTTACAGAATCAATTTCGACTGATTAGTACAATCATGATAATTTATTATTATTATTTTGCTTTTTAAAACTACAAGATATAATATTCAATTAGATGCCTTTGCTATTATATAAGAAAAAAAAAAATCAAGCATTCTCAATAATACTGTCTATATTTATCTTCCTCTATCTTATATTATAAATAATTTAACTCTTTACTATAACATAGAAAAATGTACATACTTCAATAACATTTCATATTTCATTTTTTTTTATTTTATTTTTTATTAATAAATCTATAATGCCATTTATTATACATAAATTTATAATTTCATTTTCTTTACTTTATATAAATTTTTTGTAGCTAAAAAAAATATAATCTTTTTAAAAACATTATAACAAAATATTATTATTATTATTATTATTATTATTATTATTATTATTTTGCAGCTAAAAAAGTCTTTTTAAAAATATTATAACATATTATTATAATTATTGCATAAAATTTTTATTATTAAAAAAGAATAATCTAATTTAAAATATTAAAAAATAATATTGTAATTCAATAATAATAAATTTTTGAATAATAATAATGACAATAATTTAAGAAATGAAAGAAATGAAAAAGAAAAAGAAAATATTAAAATATTGACTTATGGAGTCACTCCCTCCTCACATTTGCGGAAAGAAAAACAGGTTCTTAATAAAATTTAAAAAATGAGGATAAAATAAAAAGCTTATTGAAAAGAAAAGAATGAGATATGGCTCTTAATTTTTTTAATAAAAAGACATTTAGAGATATTCTAATTCATTCTTTTTCTATTGTACAAGAATTCGTGAGGTCAAGATTTTAAATAATGACTGATATGCTATGTATCAACCATTTCATTTGGATTTTTGAGAGATCTGATATGTTATTTACCTGTTATACCTGTGCTTATAAGAATTAGTTTTAAATTAATATTGAATCATTTCGATACATATTAATACGATTATTATTTAGCGATATAAGCGTGACATATCAATAAAAGAATTCTTATTATATTATATTTTTAAATTTTTTTATTTTATTAATGTAAATTATAAATATACCATTCAAAAATATTATTATTTTATATTTTTTATATTTTTCTATTTTATTAGTGTAAATTATTGATATATTGTTTTTTACATCACTTATATTTCAATGTATTTAGAAGATGAATGATGATTTTTACAAAATTCATTTTTTTGTATAATTTTTTTTAATTTGTGAATGTAATTAAATTGAATTTTACATTTTGATTGTGTTTTGTCTTTATACATTTACTAATTTATAAAGTTTTTTTTATCACTATATTCATCTTGAATAAGATGTTTTTTTTTCCCTCATGAATTAATAAAATAAGATTGATTTATTGGTATTAGTTATATAATTTGAATTTTTCTATGCTGAACTATATTTATTTAAGTGTTTATTAATTTAATGTATTATATTTTGGATGTTATATTAATTTCTTGTTGATTTAAATTAATTTGCTAATTATTTTTGAAAAGTCATGATAACATCGGCTGATTCAGTCCGATTCCGTTATATTAATTTTGATACCAATACTATATACTATATCATTATTTAAAACCTTGTATGAAGTATTTAAAAGATAAATAAATTATATGTCAAAATTTATTATTCTGAAAATTGAATTAATTAGTTTCTAACATTTGATGAGATTCAATAACATACTTGAACATTGAATTTCAATAAATATTATAGAATAAATGGTTATTAAATTTTAAATTTTTTTATACTTTTGGCACTAAATAATAATTAAAACAAAAAAAAAATTAAAATTCATAAGTTCAATACGTAACATTTATCTTTTAAAACTGTCATTATGGCAGTGAAAACAACTATTTGGCACCTTTCTCTTTTAAAATAAAACTACTCTGACCTCTGACCTTATTATTATTATTATTATTATTGGCACTCTTCTCATTCGTAATTAATTTAATTTTTATAATTTATTAAATTAATTGTTGATGCAATATATCAATTTTATTTTTTATTTACATAAAAATATTCAATTATCGTTAAATTATAACAAATTAATTTGGGCAAAAGTAATTTAAAACTTGATTCTAGAGATTTTTTTTTTTTTTGGAGTTTGATAATGTAAACAATAATCTTATAAATGTTTTTATTATATTTTTTTAATTTATATTTTCTTAAAATATATTGATATATGTAAATTATTGTTATTTTTTTTAGCATTGAAAAAGATAATCGATTTTGAATTTATTGTTAAAAAAATATGTACTTACCGTTAGATTATACTTCAATATGCATATTATTGTTCTTATTTTATTAAATTTAATTTTATATATATATATATATATATATATATATATATATATATATATATATAAGTAGAGGAATGGAGAGGTTTTATTAAATTATAGACATGTGACTCTTATCTTATTGATATATGACTCTTTATCTTATTGATATTTAACTTTTATGTTTCTCATATTTTTTCGAAGTTATATTTTATCCGTTTGAAATTAATAGTTATTTTAAAAAAAGTATATATATTAAAAAAGTCATTTAATTGTCATAATTATAAGTTATAAAGATTAAAATATCTCTTTTTAATTTTTATGCAAAGAAATAAAAGCAATTAATGTACATATTTGATAAAAGAATAAAGAGAAGATAAAATTGAAAAAAAAAAATAAATTTTTTTTTAAATTTTAAAATAATAAATATTTTAAAATAAAATAAAAATTTTTAAAAGATAATTATTTTAAAATGCATGGAGTAATAATTAAAACGTTTAGCTGCAATTTTATTTTTATATTTATATTTTTATAGTCTCAAAAGCGTTTAGCTATAAGCGAGAGAGAAATAATTAATTGAAGAGACGGCTCAGACAGAGAAAAGCAGGCCAAAGAAAACTCTACGCAGCCTCCCCCCCCGAAATATATTGGCCAAAAAAAATAAAAAAGTCTACGCAAATGAATGAATCTAACCCAATTAATAAGGTATGTACATTTCTACTTTCTCGAGAAGGCCTTAGTCCATGTTTGAGGTGAAGACTTTAAAAGTCACATAATTGTACAATTTCGTTTGTTTGATATAAAAATGAAATTCATAAATTTTAATGGCCTTTTTGTAATAAAAAATAACTTATAAAATCTCTCATTCATTAAATTGAGGGATTATCCCACTTCTAATGTGAATTCTCAAAAACTTCCTTAAAATGCTGAATTGTGGTGAATAATATATTTTAAATAATTCATAAATTTTATTTCCTTTTTATTATATCGAACAAGAAATTTATACTAAATTTATGGGTTGTTCAAACTTAGTATTATTAGTTTTTCATAATAGATAAATGATTTGCATAAATTTAAGATTCAAAACGATTGCATACTAAATAAGTGATTTGAATAAAATTAGATTATTAAAAAAAAATTTGTAATGTAAAACTGTAAATTAAGAAATTTCCACTCTTATTTACTAGTTATTTTCCCATAAAGAAATTTCTTTTGGCTAGTATAGAAAGTGGGGTTTTCCCATTAATTTAATGATTAATTTTCATATCTAAATAATTTACATTTAGTTTGGTTATCTCTCAAATACAAAGAGAATAATATAGTCATTTACTTAAATATGAAAAATAACTTGCTTTTATAGGTCATCAGTAGGTATTTTATTTTTTATCAACTAAACAGGTTAATAAGATTAATTGTGAATTTATTTTTAAAAGAAAAATAATTATGGGGTCATTATTTTTAAGTTAATTTTAATGAGCTTATTTGAAGGAAAAAAAAAATTGGCTGTTAACGAAAAAAAAAATTCAACTTTTAATTTAATGGGCTTCTAATCATCTAAATAAACTTACAAATTATTAAAATCAACGTTTATATTTTATAGGAAAAATTCTCACAAATTAGTAATTAAGGAGTGAATTATTATCAATTATTATTCATTTTTTGTTATATATTTTTCAAATGAACTTGTAAATTATCAAAATCAACTTGTAGTTTGCCTTTAATATTGACAATCAATACTATTATAAGTAATATCTTATTTTATACACACACTTGATATTTTTATTTGAAAATTTTATTTTATTGCAATTTGATTTTATTAATATCAATTAATTTCATGCTTTTACTAACATCATTATATATAAATTATTACCAATTTGGTATTCATTGGTATAATACCTTGAATTATTGTTACTTATAATATCTCAAATTGTTTATTATGCATGTATAAACATTGTATTATTGTTTCAAGTATTTTGCAAGTATATTTTAAGATGTAACAATTTCAAAGTTAAATTTAAAATTTTATCTATCAAGGATGAAACTTCTATAATGAGGACGTGTATGATAGAACACCTTTACACTGTGATTATTGTTACTATTATTACTAGCTTACCATTATTCATTGAAACAATAAATGTTGAAAAGCCACATTGTTTTAATGCTAGTAAGTTTTTCTATCGAACATAATGTTATTGATAATTTGTTTTAATTGTTAATGAGAGGGCATTGTGCCAACCTAATGCTATAATTCTTACCAAGCCATAGACTACGTGTATGATAGAATGCCTTTGCTAATAGGGAAAAATCTGTTGGATCATGTGCACCACTATAATAATCTGAATTTTTAATTACTTTAAAAATCTTATTTATAAGGAAAAATAAATATTTGACTATATTCGATGTATTTGTATTTAAATTTTTCATTTTTTATTGAAATTCAAATTTTTATGATTTTGAATATTATTAATAATTATAATTAATATTTAAATTTTAAGATATATATATTTAATGAAAAGAAAATATATTGTTATGAAATAGTCAATTAAAAAAATGTGTTTTCATGTATTTTACTCTAGCCCATTTGATTGGTTTTAAGTAACCAATCAGATGGCTGCCATAGGATCTAACCAATCAGGCAGAGAGAGAGAGAGAGTGTGTCGGACCACCCACTTCCAGCATCTACCGACTGATGCTAGCCTCTCCACTAACTAGGCCATCCATCGGCGATGGAAAATGGTGGTCAATGGTGGCACACTTGCTGATTGAAACTTTCAATGTCGATTCCAATGTTGAATTTTGGCAAAATTGGTTCTATTCTCCTTCTTGTTTAGAGAGCTTCCCGTTGATACCTATCTCAGCTCTTGAGGACCACCGGAGAGAGAGATCAAAAACATGGTGGCTGAAACTTTGAATTTTGATTCCCATTGATTGGCAAAGAGTGGTGAAAGGTGACGTGCATTTTCCAACTCCTAACATTAAGATGAACTGATTGGTGTAATCATTGACCTCTAGCACCACTGTTCACAGTGGCTGCTCTAGCGACAATAATTCTAGTAGCCTTTTTTGATCCTCAAATACATTTTATGACCGTCGATTGAATAGATTCCGCATCGGTAAGTCCAAATTCTTTAAATTTCATAATATTATTTAATTTCAAACCATTATTGTATATTTATGAATTTTATTTGTGTTATTAGAGTTAATTGATAATTGATAATTTTATGTATTTCCATGAATTTGTATATATATATATATATATATATATATATATATATATATATATATATATATATATATATATATATATATATATAAACTTTGGTATTGAAATGAGTTAATTGTTATGAGATTGTAAATTGTTAGAATTGAATAGATAATATTCTTTTAACTATATAATTGACTATTAACAATTTAAATTTAATTATATAAATTTTTTATTGTTTTGAAAATGAGTATGAAACCAAATTATGCATATAAAGTTTCCAATTTAGGAAATATTCTTTTTATGTGAAAGAATAAATTTGAATTATATGTATGACTATGAAGCATGTTTTCAATATGTATGATATTTTCTAAGGATGGGAAATGCAAATCTTGATATTTGGATTCGTCAACTTAAATAAATGATTTTATAGAGTTGCATGTTAGTATTTGAGTATAAATTATGTTTTAAAATGTTTGTATTGATTTTAAATGATTTATAAACTAAATTAGTTTTATTAATAAATAAGTTTAATTGCTAAATGATTTATTAAAAGATTCCAAAGAAAATAATGTTTTCTTTTCTATACACTTTTATTCAAATGATTTCAAGAAATATTTTTGAAATGCTAAGAAAGAATTTATGCTTTAAATATATTGATAATCTTCTTTTATATATATGCTCGAATTGAAATTTTAGTGTTACTGTTGTGTTGGAGACCCAGAAGGGATCATTGAATTGTGGTTGTTTTATCTGAGTTGTGGATATTGTTTAAATGTGTTTATTTCTTTTGTTTTAGCAAGAAATGTCTTGTTTTAGGAGAGACTCTATCGGATTTTCAGCATAATTCTTAGATTCTAGGAACATCACAAATTAGGACTTTCTCAATTAATATATGATTATTGTTTGTTATTATTTTCTAGATATTTGTGATACTCTACAGCTATTTCTATGGATAACAGGGATTGAACTTGCTCCTTCTTCTCGTCAGTTTATGAGTTGATATATTTCAATTTAATCCTACATTTAAGCATCATATTCATGCATTAATTGATTGTGTGTGTATGTGTGTGTGTGTGTGTGTGTGTGTGTGTGTAGGTTATGTAATCTATAATTGCTATGTATGTTTTGTGGTTGCAATGGAAATAGGATGATGTGGATCCAACTCATACTAACACAAGAATTGTATATAGTTATATAATCATACAACGTATGGTCATGTTAATAATGTTTGGATGGGTTTGAGCTAGTCTCACTATGGCTTTTTGTTGGACTTTAAGAGAGTTGAGGGAAGGGGTCAACTCCCCATTTATGATAGATTGGATATTAGATGAGGGTTGAATTCCAAGAACTAATTCCATCATGATTGTTTATGTATGTTTATGGATGATTATGTGTGACATGGCATTTTATATAGATTAATTGTGTCATATATGCTATATTGAATTGTATTAGCTGTCACATCCCACTCTAGGGATGGACGGTCCTAGGGATTGAGTAAGCTTAAAGCCACCTAAATCCGTAGAACCTCGGATTGTTATAATAAACAATTAGCATCCACAAATATACAATAAACATTCTGATATTCATTAATATTCATTTAATTTACATATAATTTATACATTTAATATTTATTACAATTTCCAGTCTAAACTATACTAAACCACCAAGTACCATGGAGTTTCTAATATTTACAACCATCAAAATAAATATGAATATTACATGATAGGTTTCATGCAGGAGGGAGAAGCTTTGCTGGAACCACTGGTCTACTCACCACCTGAGAATTTATAAACCACTAAAATGATGAGATAAAATCCCAGTGAATAATATATGCATACATACATATACAAAATAAAAAAAAAAAAAGATAAAAGAGCAAAGAGAAGCAATAGTTTAAATAAAGGCATGAAAGTAAAGGTGATAATCATATTGGCTCTCAAATGACAGAATTCACTTAATCACACATTTATGATAAGCAGAGGCTACTATCTTGGTAGCATGCTTTACCCATATATAGTTGATCAGACTATATGGCTAGGGGCTTAACCCTCCCTAACTCGAGTTTATAATTTATTGTGCACAATGTCTGATGCAAAATTTTTTTTTTTATGCTACTCCATCAGATGAGTAACTCTGTCATTTGATATCCAATCAAATCACAGGGTTTACTCCATAATTAAATTCAAAGAAAGGGAATTAAACAACATAAGTTCATTTAAAGAATCAAAGTCATTCGAACATATCACAAGGTGCTACAAAGCCAAACAATGTAATTACAAAGAAACAAAACAGGTTTCAAAGGTTTGCCATGAACAATTAGAAATTCAATGTAAGCAATAAGGTATTCCAAAGCAAGAAGGAATCAATGAAAAGGAAGCAATTCAGATTCAAAAGGATCATCAAGGAGTATTTCACAATCAAATATCATATAAGGGTATAAGTTCATTTTGGTATAAACATATATATACATATGCATATATTACTCACCAATGAAAGATGGAACCTGAAGCTTTATCCCTTAATTCTCAACCTCCTTTTCTTGATCCTTAGAAGCTAAAGAAGCAAAATACATTGTTTTAATACTAAACATTATTGAGAATACTTAAACTAATAGCATAAAATGCATGATTTATATTTATTTTTCTGTTTTGAGCATTTAATTTGTTTTCTTTAATTCTTTAGTTTAATTTAACTACATTTATGTTTATTAGCAATTTAGGCATACATAACCTATTTATCACTTTAGGGATGATATATTATGGAATTTACATATTAGGTATTTTCTTGGCAATTTTGTAGCAAGCATTGGTTGGCATTTGTTCATGGATTTTCTTTGAGACATTTTATCAAACACTTGGTGGGCATGACTTTGGTTGCATTTTGGAAGAGTTTTGGGGCAAATTGGAAGAAGCCCAAATTGCCCTACATAAATTCACATTGCCAACAATATATTCCATAACTCATTTGGAATTTAAAGGCCAAGCAAAGGGTTCATTTCAGCATGGAAAATCATGAAAAAAAATCAAGCATAAACAAAGGCAATTCTGCCTCCTATGGTTTGGCCAAGCATGGTTTCTTCAAGGGAGTTTCTATAATTCAAACTAAGGTTATTTCCATATTATTTGATACTAAACTAACACATTTAAGCAATAAAATTCGAAAAAAAAAAAGCCTTGAAGTGGGACTTTGAACATATGGGCAGAATTGATGATTTTAAGCAACTTATGTATTTTTCTTCAAATTCAATGATTCCAATTGCTGGAATCCATTCCTTAAGCATCAGATTTAACTATTCTTAAGTCTTTTTAGGTGAATTCAAAGTTTTAGCAATAATTTGATTTAAAGTGCATTTGAGGAGTTTTGAAGTTTCTATGCCAAATACACTAATTTATCACATAATTCTCAGACTAAATCATCTTTTCCACTCACTAACATCTATTTCTATGGATTAAAATCAAGAAAAGTGGACTAACCTTGCTTTTCTTAAAATGGCAGATTTCTTCCAATCTCCACTTCTTCAATTTCTTGTTGATTTCTTGCTTAATTCTTGGTGGGAAGTAATTTGGATGATGAAAAGAGGTTATTTGCTATAGGTTTGCAATGATTTTTCTAAAGAAAATTGAAAGAAAAAAGATGGAGAAGAGGGGCTAGAGAGGTTCGGCCAAGAGGAGAAGGAAGAAGAGAAAAATCTGATTTTTGTACAGAAAATTCTAGAGAAATCTGTTACATGGGCAGATTTTTAGCCAAATTACAGTTTAGTCCTCTAATTTTTTAAGTTATGCAATTTGGTCCTTGCAAATTTACAGTTTGGTCCTTCTCCATACATTTTTAAATATTATTATTAAACTTAATTAAGCTTTAATTAATGTATTTATTCACTTTTAGATTATTATTCAAAAATTATAAATTTCACTAAACAAATTTTAGAAAATATGGTGCTTTAAGTACGTTTACAATTTGGTATATATGTGGTTTCATTATGGTTTCATTTATGTTTCTCTTTAATTTTACTTAGATTTCTTATACTTTTCATATATTCAAATGCTATGCAAAATTTTTATACAAACCCTTAATATCAACTTCGAATTAAAATTTTAAAATTCACTACCTAATTAAAGCTAATTTCTAGGATGCTACATTCTACCCCCCCTAAAAATAATTTCGTCCTCGAATTTAAAATGAACTTACCAGCCTAATCCTAAAACAAGTACAGATACTTCTATCTCATTTCAGATTCGCTTTCCCACGTACACTCCTCCACATTGTGATTCTGCCACAACACTTTGACCATAGGAATCTCTTTACTCCGTAATTTCTGGATTTGCCTATCCAGGATCTTTTCCGGAACCTCTTCATATGACAAGGTTTCATCAATTTCCACCATTTGTGAAGAGAGGACATGGGATGGATCCGGTACATATTTACACAGCATAGAAATATGGAATACCGGATGTACATGACTAAGACTTGGAGGAAGGGCAAGTCGGTAGGACACATTTCCGACTCTTTCCAAAATCTCGAATGGCCCTAGATATCTCGATGTCAACTTACCCTTCTTACCAAATCTCATGACACCTTTCATAGGAGAGGTTTTTAAGAAAACATGATCACCGACAGCAAATTGCATGTCTTTTCTTTTCGGATCAGCATAGCTTTTCTGTCGGCTAAAAGCTATTTTCATTCTCTCTCGGATCAATGGCACCTTTTCCATGGTCTCACGAATTAAATCAGGTCCTTCTAATTGTTTCTCTCTAGGTTTAACCCAACAGATTGGCGACCTGCATTTTCGACCATATAATGCTTTATAAGGTGCCATACCAATGGTGGAGTGGTAGTTATTATTATAAGCAAATTCCACCAATGGCAAATATTTATCCCAACTGCCTCCAAAGTCAAGAACACATAATCTGAGCATATCTTCCAATGTCTATATCGTCTGCTCAGATTGTTCATCCGTTTGGGGATGGAAGGCAGTATTGAAACTCAATTGAGTTCCCAAAGCTTTTTGAAATTTTTGCCAAAATCGGGAAATAAATTGTGGTCCCCGATCTGATATGATGGTGGTAGGAACTCCATGAAGTCTCACAATATTATCAATATAAGCCTGTGCATATCGAGCAGCAGAATATGTTGTTTTTACCTCCAAGAAGTGGGCTGATTTTGTAAGTCTATCAACAATCACCCAAATAGAATCATACCCACGTGCAGTTCGAGGCAACCCTACGACAAAGTCCACAGTGACTTGCTCCCATTTCCATGCAGGAAGTTCAATTTGCTGGAGTAGGTTAGTAGGTTTTTGATGCTCGAACTTGACCTGTTGGCAGGATAAACACTTTGACACATACTCTGCTATTTGCTTCTTCATTCCAGGCCACCAATAATATTCTTTCACATCGTGATATATCTTGGTTATTCTTGGATGAAGGCTATAAGGTGCATAATGGAATTCTTGTAAAATTCTTTCTCGAATTCCATTTACCTCTGGTACACACAAACGGTCTCCTTATTTAAGGACACCACCATCTAATCGGAACTCCGATGACTTTCCCGATTGGACATCCTCTTTAAGCTTTACTAATTGTGGATCCAGATCCTGTGAAGCCTTGATTTCATCAAGCAACAAAGGCTTCACCTAAAAGGATGCAATTAATGCTGAAGGAGCAGTTATTTCTAACTGCACTCCCATATCAAATAAATCCTGCAGAGATTTAACAATTTGCCTACGTTCCACCACAATATGTGATAAGCTCCCCATAGATTTGCGACTTAGAGCATCAGCAACAATATTTGCTTTCCCTGGATGGTATAAAATCTGGTAATCATAGTCTTTTACCAGCTCCATCCATTGCCTTTGTCGCAAATTAAGATCTTTTTGCTGTAGAATATATTGAAGACTCTTATGATCAGTGTAGATTTCACACTTTTCACCATAAAGATAATGTCTCCAAATCTTTAATGCAAAGACTACAGCAGCCATTTCCAAGTCATGGGTGGGATAATTTACCTCATGCTTCTTCAATTGTCTAGAAGCATAAGCTATTACCCTTCCATTTTGCATAAGTACACAACCCAAACCCACTCGGGAAGCATTGCAATATATTGCAAATCCTCCCGTGCCTGATGGTAGAGCCAATACCAGAACAGATGTGAGGCAAGTTTTGAGTTTCTGAAAACTCTCTTCACAAGCATCGTCCCACTGAAATTTTACATCTTTCTGGGTCAACCGAGTTAAAGGAGCTGCAATCTTGGAAAAATCCTTCATAAATCTCCTATAATACCCTGCCATACCCAGAAAACTCTGGATCTCAGTAACATTTGTAGGGCGAGGCCAATTTAGCATCGCTTCCACCTTCTTTGGATCCACTTTGATTCCCTCTTCACTAATCACATGCCCGAGGAAACACATTTCTCTAAGCCAAAAGTCACATTTTGACAATTTAGCATATAATTTATGTTCCCTCAGAGTCTGTAGTACCATTCGAAGAAGTTCTTCGTGCTCCTTTTGACTTTTAGAATAGACAAGTATATCATTAATAAATACAATGACAAACTTCTCTAAATACGACTTAAACACCTGATTCATTAAATCCATAAAGGCTGTAGGTGCATTAATTAAGCCAAAAGATAGCACTAAGAACTCATAATGCCCGTAGTGTGTCCGGAAAGTAGTCTTCGGTATATCCTCTTTTTGAATCTCAACTGATGATATCCAGACCGCAAATCAATCTTTGAAAACTAACCAATACCTTGCAACTGGTCGAATAGGTCATCGATTCTAGGCAATGGATATTGATTCTTCACTGTCACCTTATTCAATTGCCTATAATCGATGCACATTCGCAAGGTCCCATCCTTCTTTTTCACAAATAGGACAAGTGCTCCCCACGGTGAGCTGCTGGGTCTAATAAACCCCTTATCTAGCAACTCTTGCAACTGAATATTTAATTCTTTCAACCTTACAGGAGCCATCCGATGTAGGGGAATAGAAATAGGATCCATTCCCAGATATACTTCTATTTCAAATTCTATCTCCCGTTCAGGTGGCAATCTCGGTAATTCTTCTGGAAATACATTTGAAAATTTATTCACAACTGGAATTTGTTCAATTCCTGCTGCAGTCACCCGAGTATCCAGTACATTAGCTAAATACCCTTGGCACCCTTTTCTTAATAGTCTCCGAGC
>CANTUT010000041.1:172500-335000 GCA_947687605.1 Reutealis trisperma | reverse complement strand
GATTCTACCTTTGATTTAGTATATCATTTGTTAATTTTGGATAACTTTTATTTTTTATGAGAATCGAGCAACTCCTATAGCTACTGGATAGATTTTTCATAATCTTTGATGAATTACAAAAAGTGAAGGGAATATTCAGACTCCTCAAGTCAAAAGCTAATTGTTGATACCCTCGGATCGCGATTTGGTCATTGGTGAAATTTTTTGGCAACCGGATTCCAGCAACCCCTACAATTGATGATTTCAGATAATAGCTCTAACTCATTAAATCAAATTATATGGTATAAATCCCAACTCCTAATTGTATATAGATAATAAATTATGAATTTATTTGTGAGAATTTAGGTAAATAGTTTATTGCAAATTAATTAGTTAAATTGGGTAATTAATTTGAGATAATTATTATTCATATAATTATTAAGTATTATTGGTGATTAATTGAAATATTAAAGTGACATGTTGAGATTACTATTGATTGAATTGAATTGATTGAATATTAGTTTAATAATGAAGAATGGAATTGGTAGATGGGATTAGTGCATTGAAGGTCAGGGTTGGACCAATTAATTGTGTTATTGTTGATAAATTGGATTTATTATAATTGGGAGTTAATTTTAGTTTAGAAGAGATGCTGCCGAATTTCCAGTAGACAATTTAAAGATAAATAAGAATGAAATAGTACAATATTATCTAATAAATAATATTATATTGCTAGAAATATTTCAAAGGAGAATTCAGAGGATAACTGGCATAAGTGAATATTCAGTTAGATTACAATCGACAGTCCATATGAGTGAAGAGTACATAATGTTATGTTTAAATTCAAAATATGTAAAGTTAATAAAATACTGTTATTGTTAAATTAATAAGCATGTTTATGGTAATATTAAATTCCATTGTTTATTGATAAATTATAAATTGTTAAGTGTTAATATATATTATAATTTATTTTTTATTGATTTCCTAAAAAATTATAGATTTAAGTAATGTTCCAATAAATTTGATACTAAAGGCCCTATCATAAAATGTTAAAAAAAAAAAAAAAAGATATTACCAAAGTATTAATTAAGGAAAATTCCAATGCTTCATGAGAATAATTGAAAAGTTACCGAAAATGGTTAATGTTATATATAAGTATCCTGCTTATGTATATGTATGTCTTTCTAAATAATAATTATATAAAAGTTCTTATGGTTAAATAAGTGAGTTAAAAATATGAGAAGCTATATGTAAGATTAAATTAATAGTTAATATCCTTCCTAAAGAAGAATTACCTGCATAACTATTAGTAATATAATTATTGTTAAATTGTTGAGCCCTAAATACTGAAAGGATCTTATATATGTTTTAAGTGCAACCTAAAGCAACTCCTTTCTACCAACACCTAAAAAATCTTTCAAAAAATATATATGAACCCTGAATTCAAGTGAGCCTTTTGAATCTTAAAAATTATTGAAATTTTAAATTTCCCTTTTTATCAAGAGTTAGCCTTAACACAAAGATTCTCGTCTGATGTGTATAAAACATCAGACTGTGTGCACACATAAATCAAATTATATACAGTGATATAGGAGTATATTCTAAAAAGAACATTTGCCTCAGGTATGCCTAAGCGCCTTTATCCCAAATTTAAGAGAGTTTTATGCTTTGGGTATGCTATGAAATAGCCTACCCTAACTATATGGGGTCATGCTCATATCAAGAGCCTCTGCTTTGGATATGCTCAAAAGAGCCTCTACCCCAATTTAGTAAATGATTTCTGTTGGTATTAATTGTATTGTAATCTAAATATATTGAAATTCTTGTTCATTGACAACCAACCATATTCAAGAATGTTGTCACCCTATTTGCCAATGTGATCTAAAAATGAAATGACCAATTGACACTATAGCAATAGAAGATCTATTCTAATGGAAGTGATTATAAGTTTGAATATTGTCTTCTTTGAATTAAAAAGTATATATATATGTGTGCATAAATGTTTCCTTTTAATTTTTTTGTTTTTAATGTCTTTAAATATATACAAAGCACTAATAATATATGATTTATTTAATGACATGTTTATTTGATGAAATGTTTAAATTATAAATGTGTAGATTTCCATACAATTAATATATGTTTTTTATATGAGTATCAATAGTTAATTTTATGTAATTTTATTTTAAATATCTAAACAATATGTGTCATTATATAATAAAAATTATTTGATTACAGTTTATCATTTAATATATATGCCTTTGATATTAAAGTTAATTATTTATAGATTTCTTAAATTCCAGGAATTTCCTTTTATATGTATGTATATAAATTTTACTTGAATATTTGAGAACCATATAGTTATATAGTTTTATAAAGCTATATTTTGAATATTACAAGAATTACAAGATTTAAATATATTTATATATTTTCCTTGGGATATTAAATATATTAGAAATGTTATATTATTGATTTTATTACTTATTAAATATAAAATGTTTTCAAGAAATATGTGTATTGATACGATGAGACAATTATTTATATATGTATTTGTCTAAAAATTTAATACTCTTATTATATTTGAATTTTGAATTCTGAAAATTTATATAAGGAATTATTATTTAACATTCATATAATGAATTATGAATTTTTTTAGTATTATATTTAGATAATAAATAAATTTTAATGTCTATATTCATATGTTTAAACTAAATATACATTGTATAAAATTGTCTAATTTCTAAGGAATACAAAATTCCAAAATATATTTATATGAAATAATAAATTGAGATTTCTAAAACCTTATGGTTTTAAATGTTTATTTGCATACCATATGTGTGGAGAATTATTATACTGTTCTAATCCTATTAAAGTTTGAGACAATTTAATGAAGACATGAACCCTATGTCAAAAGCATTATTCTAATTGAAATTATATAGTAAAGACCCTATGATGTAGGTATTGTCAAAGATATCAATGTCTTCTATTACCATCTGTTATCAGTCCTAAAATGTATCCTATTACGTTTGATCCAAAAAATTTGAATTATGTCTCAAAATCCTCAAGGGCTAATAAAGTAAAATATCTCTGAATATTCCAAAATACATCTCATACGATCTATTTGAAATAACCAAAGTGTTATAATTCAAAAGATTTCGTATATGTATAGTTAGTTGAAAATGGAGATTTATTAGTATAATTTCCTTAAATATTGAGAATAGCATAAAGTAAAGAAAATAATATAAAGATTTAAATTTCATGAATTATAAATAAATGATTAATGAATTATATTTTAATTTATTCCAAAGATTAATTGTATTCTTTCCTCGCTAAGCTTTTTCCGAAGCTCACCCTCTCCACTCACCAATTCTTGCAGGTGAAGATTGATAGCATTCTCAAGCGTTTAGTGGATAGTGTCAAGCTGATTCCTTAAGCATCAATTCTTCCTTTAGGATTACTAAGTCAAAGTAATAGTTTGAATTTTGATAATTATTTGTATTTAAATATATGTTTAGAACTCTTTAGATGCTTTATATGAATAAGATAGTATAACTATATTTGATGTGATCAAAAGTATTTGATAAGTATTATGTTAATGTGTAAATTGAATGGTGAACTAAGACTGACCATGAATATGAGAATCAATGATGAATCTAGTATGGGAAGTGTAACTGGAATGTAGATTGTGATCTTTGGGCTATAGAGTATTTGTTACTGATATCATATTAGAATTAGTTACAAGTATGAGTTCTATGGGTTGTCAGTGTCTTTGTGGTTACCCATGCTTTAGGACTGTCACATCGTCAAGGGTGGGGTGTGATACTAATACAATTAATGCTCAATAAAAATCTTTATATAACTCTTATGTCTATCTAATTCAATGTCATCCTAGATTTATTTCAACTTTAACATATATATCTCATAAGTGCTCTACGATGTTGAAAGAATGATGGAGCCAAACGCAGTGAAAGCAAGATGGTGGTGTGAAATTTCAAACATTTTAAAATTTCACTTTACCCATTTTTGGTCCAAACATCCATTCAAGCAATCAATTAATTTGTGTGTAAAACACATATATGTAAAAAGAAGAAGGAAGAGTAATCATATTACCTCTTGAAGGTTCCTTCTTTCTTTAACAAAAAGCTTTCCAAGTGTGAAACCTCTAGATCATCCATATCTAGCTTCCCCCCAAGTTTCTGTTGGTTTCTTTCGTATTCTTGATCCCTCTCTTGTTGCCTGAATTGATTCAAGATTTTCCCTCAAAAACCTTTAAGAAGTTAAGTTTTCTCTTTGATTTATTTTGAACTAAACACATTTTCAATTTGCAAGCATTTGTCTTTCACAAAGAACAAAGAAAAGAATTAAGATCAAAAGAAAAATTGAAGAAACACTTTCTTCATCTTTTCTTTCTCTTTCTCACTTCTCTCTAAAAGCTTCAAATGAAAAATGATGTTCAACACACTTATTTCAACTTAAAAACTCATAGCTTTTATATCATTCCGAGACTTAACCCTTGAGTCTTCACAAAGACAAAAATACCTTTTTAGCACATCATTTGATGAAGGGGCAAAGGTGGACTTTGCTTTTTCAAATGGTGAAATGACCATTTTATCTTTTAGGGGTAAAATGTACATTTCCATTAGCCAAAAAATGTAATTACAATTTTAATCTTAGTGGAAAATTCTCTGACCCCTAAACTCATCACATGAGTTTATAAATAGTGAATTTTTTCTAAACCTTAAATTGCATCTTTTCCGCATCACATATGGGTTTAGGCTACATCTCATGTGTTTAGAGTTTTCACTAAATTTAAAATTAAGTCTTTGATTTAGTTCAAATCAATTTTCAATTTAATCTTTCTCATTTGCAGCATATAAAAATTAAGATTTAATTGATTCAAAACTTTTTAAATTTAACATCAAGACATGTAGGGTCCTTGTAAATTTAATTATATGTTTAATTATTTTACCACTAATTAATTAATTAAACACTTTAATTAATTATTATGATAAATCTATTACACTTGGAAGGTGATCACTATTGGGTGTTTGACTTTCTAGGTTCATGTATAATTAGCAATGGGAATGAGAAAACATTTTTCTCTACTAGTGTGAAATCTCCACTTCACACTTAGTCCTATAAGTTGTGAGTGACAGCTAGCATTCCATATTATGACTACCTAATTAGAAATAAATGTTTATAATCAATAACTTTAAACATCATATGAACCTTCAATTATAAATTATCATACACTAAAATCCTTTTATTAATGATCCTAAGCTCAGTTAGGATAATGGTTTACATCAAACCCTAATGTGTCTAGATTCTATGCCCTTTTTTTTGTTCTAATTCTTGATGAAATTTTATTTCTACTAGAAACTCTTTCTAGTGAATCTGTCTGTCATGGCCAGGAGCTTTAATTATCAAGAATAACTAGATAGTATATGATCTTAATCTTGTTTACTTGAAGTAATGAATTTTATTCTAGCAATCACTTACCTCGATACAAAACAAATTAAAACTTTCACATGCCATATATCTGTACATGAATAGTATGTCTATGTAAGTAGTAATAAATCCTAACTACCTATGTATGATATATAATATCTCTTGAGTTAAAGAATTATATACACTATTATGAACTAGATGATAAATAATTGAAAAGTAGTAAAACCCCATATTATTATCATCTAACATCACAATTCAACTATTTATCTTATGAATATCCACATGTTTGTATCGATATCACATGTTAAGTAGCATGAAACTCATTGCCTCTATAATCACCCGTGTCACATACTAATTATATAAAACAAAGAGAGGTGATGGTTTTCCAGAATTAATGATATCCAATCATTAATCCTATGACCACAAACATATTTAAAATATTTGAAAAAAAGCAATCTATCTTTCATATTCTCAACACTTGAGAATATATCATTTTACAAATACTTAACTATATTCAATAACATGAAACACTTTTTATATTATGAATATATTTATTATGCCATTGGGAATTAATATCTACTATTACATAACTATTATAAGGCTCTTAGGGCACATACTACTGTTAGCTTCTAGGGCACATACTGCTATCAGATGTAACTCTATTTCAATACTGGCTAAAATTCTTCTCCTTACCAAAAACCTTAATATAATAAATATAATTAGAAAAATTAAAACAACCAAAAAATAACTATATTATATACATAATTAATATTTAATTTATAAATATAACAAAAATTAGTTGGAAGAAAACAAGTAAAAAAAAGTAAAGAGAAAAAAATTTTAGATAGAGAGAGTAGTAAAAGGAAAGAGTGTGTAGTAAAAAGAAGGAAAGAGAGATAAGAAACAAAAAGAGAAAAGAAAAGGGAGAGATAAAGAAAGGAATGAGAGCTAGGACGAGAGAGAGGAGAGAAATATTATGAAGAAAAAAATGAGGAAAAATGATATTTTTGTTCTTAATATTATTTTGTTAGTTTTGTGTAATTTACTTAGAAATTGAAATAATTAGTTTTAAATATTTCAAATACACAATTTTTTAAAAATATAAAATTCTAAATTAATTTTACAAAATGCCTTTATTCCAAGCCTCCAACTTGGAACCAATATTTTAAAAATCAGATTGGATCAACCAATTCAACAGGTTGAATAAGAAATTATTATTCAATTCATTTCGATTCACTGAAAAGACTAAAATTTTGTCCAAATAATTCATTGATAATTTTTAATTGATTTTATTCAATTTTTAGCTGGTTTTAAGCCTTTGAATCTTTATTAATAGGAATTGACCAAAAATAAACAAAAGAAAAATAAAGATATTTTGTTTAACTGATCAAATAATTAATTCAACCAGTCTAATTGATTGAACCATAATTAGGTGACCTCGTTTTCCGGTTAGATTTAAAACACTAGAACAAAATTTGGTATTTAAAAAATGGGGCAATAATAGGACGTGGAAAAGACGAAGAGCCTATTGTGTGGGTGAGCCTAAGCTAAATATTGTGACGGTTGATATTCCGTTGGAGAGAGAGAGAGAGCGAGAGAGAGGAATAATGGTGGTATGGTGTTGGAGATACGCTTCTTATCCTGAGGCAACTTCTCTGTTTTCTCAAACCTTGGTGTTGGGCCTTTCAGGTTCTAAAATCCCCCAATTTTACCAATACAATGCGAATTACATGTGCCGTATCCCTCTTCTTAAAATGCCCAGAAACAGAAAGTCATATAAAACTAGCAGCACTAGTAAATCCACTTGCTTCCTCAAACTGGGTCTTGAAGATGTCGCTGAGATCGCTCAAAATAAGGTCCTTTCCCTTTATTTGCTTGTTTTAGAAGATACCCAGAATTTATTTTTGTCATTTCCTCTGTTAATTGATGATTTTGATTCGTTTGTAAAAGGTGTTGATAGCAGCTGGTGTATCAGCAGCCATTGGTCAACTCTCCAAGCCTTTCACTTCGGTACTTCTATATGACAAAGATTTTGATTTCAAGACTGCCTTTCAGGCTGGTGGTTTCCCTTCTACCCATTCCTCTGTATGTTTTTCATTTCTATACATCTTTGTTATTGTTATTTTTTCTATAGCTACTACTCACAGTTAATTGATTGACTGGATATAGGCTGTCGTGGCTACTGCTACTTGTCTTGCTCTTGAGAGGTGATACGCTCCAGCTATTGAATTCTTGGCCTTATTTCGACAATGATATTTGAATTTGAATGTTTTACAATACAAGTTTTTATGAAACAATGAACTCTTATGTAATAATAATTTGAACTCTTATGTAATAATATTTTTTTCTATTATTTCATTATAGGGGCTTCTCGGATTCAATTTTTGGCCTTACAGTGGTTTACGCTGGCCTTGTCATGTATGACGCTCAGGTATTCATTTAATCCCATATGATACTAATGCTTTTTGATTTTTCATACTATGGAATATTTCCTTGTGATGATGTCTTTGCCTCATACGATGGATTGTTTTGTGTCATAGAATCGGTTACATTGCTTGCATTTTGGTGTGAATGTACTTGGAATTGGCTAGAGAACATACCATCGTTCTCCTTAGGCTTAGGAACAAAATTTATCCTTTTAATATTCTTCTCCTTATGATACTAGATTAATATGTAAAATATGAATCATGAATTAGGTTCTTGGTGGTAATTTATCAACCTAAGTTGCACTTGGACTTTCACTTTTGATGGGCAGTGCTCGTTCTGTCCAAATGGAGAACAAATTACAAAAACCCTCAGGTAAAAGTGATACAATTTTTTCAACTTATTATATGAATCAAATAATGTATTATAACTGCTAGAATGATGTAATTAAAATTTTTACTCTCACTTAATTGGGAACATAGGGAACAATCCATTTGGAAATATGTGGAAAAGTGACCATGTTGATAAATATCATAGATATTCCAGGGAGATTAAGAGAAATATATATATATATATTTTTCTCAAATCAATCCAAGATTGAAGGAATGCTTTAGTTGCAAATAACTGCTTTTTGTATGTGTATTTATTCTCATGGAGATGACATTCTGAAATCATCAGACTAAACGGTAATTTTAGGGAAGTGCATACTTTAGGCTTAACAGAATAGTGAGTTTTGTCATTACCACATGAGGATGCTTATGGGCATCTGCTGCCTTGCCAAGCCAAGTGAAAAGCTCACTTGTTCAAGCTTATCTTAGCAGTTTAGTAGGTGCAAATGCAAGTTGAGCTTGATTTTTACCAAGTGGAAAGTAGTTCTTTTTGGGTTTTTTTATTTTTTTATTTTTTTATTTTTTATATCATTCCTCAGGATAAAGATTCAAGCATCCTCTTTAGTGCTTACTTGGAATCTTCACTTATTACCTGGTAATTCTCAAAGGCATGTCTCTCAAGATTGGTTGGAGTCTACCTCAACAAAACTATTTTGGCATACCGCATATTGCTTTAATATAGCTTCTTAATAAACATTGACAAATAGCCATCCTGTGGAAGAACTTGGTTCCTTTGTCCCCTTGTCTTTAGCAGAAGAACTCTAGACTTCTGTACATGAACTTTCTTCTATAACAACAATCTTACTCAATTCCTTATTAGTCTCTTCTTTTCTTTTCCATTCTAGTTCATTGAGATGTTGAGTACTTTTCATCTATCTACTAATCTCCCTTGGAAGTGTTTCCTCTTGTTAGCTTGATGTCTCCTAGGTCCTAGCACCTATTTTTTTGTTCTATTTTGTTTTAGAATTTGAATTATCTTTTTTTCTTTTCTTTTCTTTAATATGTTTTAATTCTGGAATCATAGTTGCTCTTATCAATCCTTACTTTCTGTTTGTCTATCTAGTTTGAACCGGATGTTTTCAAAGCAGAAGGTGGTTTTGCCACCATTTGGTAACTCAATAGTTAAAAACATTGAGTGCTTATAAGAAATGCACCTTAGAGCAACTTTCTAGAGCATTAGGAAAATTTTCAATATACAGCTGAAATCAAGAAACTGGCAAATTTTTCTTTGGTTACTAAGTTAATGTATCCTCTATGTCCTTGGGAATATAATACCAAATTAAAACGGCAGAATATATACCATTTTCCCTCCCTCTCTCCTTCTTTTTTTTTAATTTTTTTAAATTTTTTTAAATTTTTTTCTTTTTTATAACCATTCCCAAATATTGTCATAAAATCCTTCTGTCTACTTCATCTTCAAACAAGAATAGAACACCTTCCAAACAAATTAT
Organism: Reutealis trisperma; assembly: GCA_947687605.1. Classification (NCBI taxonomy): domain Eukaryota; kingdom Viridiplantae; phylum Streptophyta; class Magnoliopsida; order Malpighiales; family Euphorbiaceae; genus Reutealis; species Reutealis trisperma. Next base: position 325,312 of record CANTUT010000041.1, on the reverse strand, counting down.
CTACTTTCTGCAAACATTACTAACCCCACAATGATAAAAAGTACCTTTTAAAGCTGCCCTTGCATGTAAAGTAACTCAGTGAATTCTGTGATGCTGAGTTGACCTTAATGGCTTTTCTATAGGCCAAGCATTTTGCTTAGAGTAACAGCTAAGCCTTAATTGATGAACAAGTTTTTGGCTGTCAACAATAGTCTTGGATAATTGGAGGCGAACTTTTCTCAATATGGCAATCCAGTCTACAACTCTTTCAAAATAGTGGGTTTGGAGTTCTCAATGACGAGGGCAAATGCAAGAGCATCTTGAGTGAATTGCAACTTGGGTGAATTAGCAAGTTTAAGTGTGGGCTTGGGTTCTTTTTTAGGTGTAGGAAAAACCTTCAAGTGTTCTGAGAAACTTTTGAGCTTCTCTTATCTTCTCTGGTAGTTCAGGAAGGGTGAGGTAGTTCAGGAAGAGTGAGGTGGTATTCTTCAAGATCTATGAGGGGGGACTATGCAAGAAAGTATGGATTTGAGTCATGTTGACTTGAGGAATGTCTGGCATGAACTTATTTTTTTTGGAGTTTTATGCTTTTTTGCTTGTTGATTTTCTGGTTGCTTAGTTCCAATTGGCTTTTTTTTCCCAATATATGACAGCCCCCAGATGGACAAAACTAGTAGTCCCCAAACAGTGTCTTACTTCATCTGTTCCAAAAAACTAAATATGACTTCAAATTTCTAATTCACACTTTCACATCTGCCTCTCTTTGTAATTCTTAATTCCCTAATATTCCACATAAAAACTGTCATCTTCATGAAAAACTGAACTGAAAAAACTATGGTACTATAATTTGCCTTCCAGCAAATGATATTGGATCAATTCTTAAGCTTCTTTTTAATAATCAATGGAACATTTAATTCTATCAAGTTTGCTTGTCATTAGAGCTACTGAATTTCTATCCTTATTGCTGGCCTATGCTCTCCTCCATATGTCTTTCTGTGCTCAAGTGAAAACTAAGCGTGTTTTCTTCAAACCATGGAGATGCCCTCTATTTTATAACCCTGTTTCATCCTCTAGGAATTTCTATTTGAAAAGAGACATGTCAACAGGTGGCAAATCAATGACTCTTCTATCTGAAACATGTGGCCAATCAATGACTCTTCTATCTGAAATCAAGGCTTGAAATTTTATATCAACATTTGATTGGTGTAAGTTCGAAAAACTGATAAAAAATGCTGATTCTTTACAATGAATCATCAATGCACTTCAAATAATCTAAGGTTTATTTAGATAGATGGTCTTTTGAAATAAATGTAGAGCTTGGTCCATGCCTAGCGTTCCTTTAGCAGCTAGGCCAACCATCCAAGTCTTTGTTGCCCCTCTATTCCTGAAAGAAATAGAGTAAGGGGCAGACCTTATCTACATGGTGCCAAATTTCAAATACTCAATCATTTCAAATGACTATTTATCCAAATGGATCATGAAATTATTTGTGTACTTATATGCTGGACCTGGCTGGCTATTTAGCTCATTCTAATTTTGCTTGTGCCTGACATGTATCTTATAAAGTGATGTCAATTTGCCATTTAGGTGATGGATTTTAGTTACATAGTATGGAGTACATTTGACATTAGATTTGAATGTTTTGTTTTACTGAGAATGAAACTTGGAATACGTGGAATTGCATGGCATGGACTGTGGACATAACTCAATATGGATGGGAAAAAATAGTTAGATTTGCTTCTTTGTTTTTCTTGCTTGCTAGATGAGGTACTTTCTTATATGGTGTGTTCACTTTCTTCTGCACATTCATTTCATTTTGTTTCTTCATGTTAATTGAGTTATCTGCTGCCTGTGAGAAAAGGCAATGGTATAATCATATATGGGGATTGAATCTAGCAGGTATTATATGCCTTCACAGAAGAGGACTGTCCTGATATGCGGGCGTTATACTTAAAACGAATTTTAATTTTAGTACAGTGTGTATAAGCTGCTCGATGATACTGCTGAAAAAAAAGCAGTTATTTGATTATTGTACACCAACAACCTGTATTCACTCAGTTTCCTTATCTGAGGGTGGATGGTCATTTTCTTTTGTAGGGGGTGAGAAGAGAAGTTGGAAATCATGCAAAAGTACTAAACAAACTGCTATCTAAGACGATGATAACCAAAAATAGAGATGATGCAATTGATTCTCAACAGGGAGCTTCATCCATGCTGCGGGAAGACCCTGGTCTCTTATTGTCCAAGGAGGGAAGGCCTTTTGTGAAAAAGTCCAGAAATGCACCTCTATTACTTGAATCAGAAAGTAAAACAAGACAGGCTGGTCAGATGCTGATATCTTCAAGCGTAGCAGCTAATGAAGAAGAGAAAGGAAAAGCCTTTAATGGCTCTATTCCGTTGAAAGAATCAATTGGCCACACTGAGGTTGAAGTCGTAGCTGGTGCATTGTTGGGTTTCTTTGTGAGCTTGGCAGTGTATGCAACTTTATAATAATATCCCATATTTTATTTGTTTTTAGCATTCATAATAAAACTTTTTTTTTTCTCTTTAATTAGGTTAAGCTTATCATCTCAATCCAAATTTTCTATTGCTGGTTAGTTTCATTTTTCTACCAATGATATTGTTTTCATTTTTATTTTCTTTTGGAGGAATACGGAGATCATTGTTTGTTTTAGCCGACGTACACGAAATTTTGAACTTGTTGGTTAGGATTTATTAAAAGATAGGGTGAATTACTATTACATCCCTCGATTATAGTGAGATACATTATTCAATACCTCACTTTTGCAAATTCAATTATATAGTCCCTTTTTGTGTGTGTGTGTATATATATATATATATATACATTTATTCATCCGTTTTCATCTGTTTCTTTCAACAGCATTGTAATAAAATATATATATATATATATATATATATATATATATATATATATATATATATATATATATATATATATATATATATATATATATGTAACTCAAAATATCTACATAAAATTGAAGTTTCAAAAGTGAAAACCTTAATAGCAATGTTTTTAAAATCGAATCGGACAATAAATCAATATTTTCATCGGTTCACAGTTCGATTAGTTTGATTCAATAGCTTAATCGGTTTTTTTATTTTTATTTTTATTTTTTTTTACATCAAATAATGTTTTATCTAGATTTGGTTTTAAAATTTTAAACTGGACTAATGGCTACTTGTCTAATTGATCAGTTCAGTCCAACTGCTTAATAATATATTTGACTAGAATCAATTGACTTGATTGTCATTCAAGTTTCTTCAAGTTAGGATAATGTGAATTTAACATCACTAGGTTTTGCTAATGAATGCAGAGTTGATGCACTTCAGTTATTAAAACAAATTTTCCTAATATTTTTCGATAAAACAAAGATGCTTTTGGAAAAGTGATTTAAAATTTTAATGCCTCAGAATATAATTGTTTTAGGTAGAAATTGGATTGCATAATAGCAGTGGCGATGCGACATATAGAAGAAGGTGGGCAATAAACTTCTTTTTTTTTTTTTAAATACTATTTATATATATTTGCAATTATTGTAAATAGTCTTGATTGTCCCTCTTAAAATAATAATTTGTCCACCTTATTATTGTTCTATCCCTTTAAAAATTTAGATTACTTTATGCTTTTATCCCTTATATAAAACTCAAAACATATTAAATAATAATTAACTAAAAGATAAAGAGTGACTCTTGCTTTTCTAAAAAAAAAAAAAATAAAATGGACTTGAATATGAATTTAAACGGCAAGATACAAAATAAGATAACCAATCAAAGCCATTTTTCCTTCATGAAATAAATTATACAGTGCTACTCAAAAAACACGAACCCTATGGTGACACTATCCTTTTCTTTTGGGGATATTTTGATTTAAAGACAAGTAATTTATTTTGGAGTATTTTTCTTTTGTATCCTTTTATATTTTTTTAGTTTCAATATTTGTCTATTTACTTTTATGAGATGAATTTATCTATAATTTAAATTTAAAATTTTTAAAATTAATCAAATGAAAAGAATGTTTGGGTAATTGTTATGATTGACTAATTGTTAAGTTAGATTTTTAAATATTAAAATTTATCATTAGCATATGTGAAACTAATTCATAAATTGAGTCCTGTTGAGAAAGAGTATTTTTTACAATGAAATTTGTGAAGAATCAGTTACGTAACAAGACGAGAGATCAATGGATATCTAATTGTTTGATTACATCTATTGAGAAAGATATATTTAATGCTTTAATAAAGTTATTATGCATTGCTATCAAGGTATCAAGGATCATAAAAAGTAATTATAATTCTTTTACTAAATGATATTTATTAATGCTATTTTTTTTTTGAAGTACTTAGATATTTAGCTAGTTTATTTATTTTAAATTTTTATTGCGTTTTTTTTTTTTTTTTTTTTTGGGTATGTAAGCTCATTGCATTTTTTCTCCCTTTGATTCTAAATCCTGAATTTGCCACTCTATCTTAGAATGCAAACAAACATGCTTTGCTAGATTGATCGACATTTCATAAATAGTCAAGGTTTTTGGCTTTGTTATTTTGTCTGTTTTGGTTAGTAGTGTGAGAACTCTAAACTCCCAAAGAGATTTGCGAGCCTACCTCAGCAACAATAACAAAGAAGAAAAATATTTTTGAGTGAGGACTGAATTTTAAAGAATATATTTAAGGCGTCACCACTGATTTTATCAAAATTTCAATTATGTAAAAATAAAGAAAATTATTAATTTTCCTTTAATGAAAAACCAGCAATACTAGTAAGGAGTTAGAACTGATTTTAGGGACTCATCGCAAAATGAAAAGGATCATCACAAAATGAAAGGGAGTTAAGTACCCATTTTTCTTTTCATTTAATAAAAATAGTTTATTTGCAACTAATAGAGTGAGGTTGGGACTTTGAGGCATGGTTGGTTGCCTTAGGGCATAACTTAGCTGACATTTTAGTATGCTCACTCTTAATACAACTGTCCTGCAATAATGGGACAATTAAGGTGATCAAGTGTCACGACCTACTTATTAAGTCGTGATGGTCTTAGAGTATAAGGAGACATAATATCACTTAAACCCGTAGAACCCCATTTAGCTTATAATCCTTTATCATCTATCATGTAAAATCTTATCCCAAGATCATAACCCGATTAGCTTGTCCTTGTTACCCATTACTTGCTTATCATTTCCTTGTTAACTTACCATACCATTTACAAACACAGCTTGTAAAATTTTTAAAGTTGTATTTCATTTCATTAACCAAATGTTTGTTATTTCATACATTATTGTAATAGCAATTACAATACAATTTACAACACATATACCCCCGATAACATTTTAGTGCTAAACCTTTGACAACCATGGAGCTCTAAAATAATGGTCTTCATAGTCAAGATTCACAACTCTTGAAATTAGCAAAACAACTTCTAAGCAGATGAGTAGGGCTTAGAAATTTACCTTGCTGACTTATCAATCTTACCTGAAAATTTTAAACAATTAGGGAATGAGACAAAGTTTAGTGAGTACATAATAATATAATATATATATGGTGAATACAAGGACCAGTATTAAGAAGGGCTCTTTATGGCAATGGAGCAGATTTAATCAATATGGACATTATGATTCAATTTCTTGTTGAGATGGAAATAACATCTTTAGTACAAATAATACTTTCTTAGAAGCAGAATGCTTCCCACACTTATAAATTGAAGAGTGGTGGCCTAATCATTGCTGACCCACATATATCACATTACGCAAGACTAATAAGATCTTACGGTTAGGCGTTCCCCCCTAACAGAGGTTGGGTACTCTTTTTCTACCTGCAGGCTTATACCAATTGTACATGGTCTGGTGTATTTCCTCACATCATCAAGGATTTTTGTTTATCTTTTGGCATCAATAGAAAGTTCATATAAAGTTTACAATAGAGGATTCAATGATTTACATTACGAGTTCAACATGAAGGTTTCACAATAGTCAAATGTCATCAAGGAATATCATATCAAATGGCTCATTTTTCAATAGATAATTCATACTCATCAAGGAATTGGAATATTTCCATGATTATGGTTTGAACAACAAAGGGTCAAAGTAAATGGTGCACGTCATATTATATTATTAAGTACTCATATTGGACTCCTTTGCTCCTATTTACATTTAACTTTGATGCTAGTAGTGCTCCTCACACTATTAGACAATATCCTTGTCCTTGTCTTTAGATTCTACACATTGCATTTCAATTATACATTAATTACTTCTTTGTTATGTCATTAGTTTAAATTTAGCTTAACTTGTTAACATTTTCATTTTGTTCATTGTAGTGCTCCCTTATTACTTTTAAGGTCAAGACATACTATACATATACTTGTTACTAATTCAAATACTTTCCCTTAGTTGTTTTCCAATGGCTCACTTAGAGAAAAATAATTCCTTTCCTTCTAATTTCCCATTTCAACTTTCATAATAGTTGTAATAACCCACATCTACCCTAAGAGTTTTAGTGACAAATTATTTGAATTTAGGGTTATTGTAACAAATTGTGTGACTATATGAAAATTTATGTGTGACGTGATTTATGGGTTTGGGGCATGTTAAATTAATTTTAATATGCCTAATATGAATTATTATTGTGAATAAATGATTTGAATAAAATGCATTAGCATGAAATAATTTATTTTTTGTAAAATGAATTTTCATGTAAAAAGACGATTTTTAAGTATAAAATAATTTTATGAGTATTTTTAAATAAATGTTTTGAGGTAACTTTTAATAAAAATAATATTTTATTTTTAATTGCCTATAATCAGCCCTAAATTAATTAAAAAGCTTAAATACCCAAAAGCCCACTATACTAAAACACTCTTAACTTAGCTCATTAAGGGTAATATTGGAAATTTCACCCAAACCCTAATATTTAATCTAAATTTTGGCCAGCCCTTCATTCCAGCAGCCACCATTATGTTATTTCATTATTTTGGCAGAAAATTCTCTCAAAATATTTATCTCTACCAAAATTCATAAAAATCTTTTCAAACTTGCAATTTCGCAATCGTTTCATAAGTTTTTCTTTTCCTTTCAATTTGCTATTTGATTTTTATGAAACTAATCTTGGAAAAATTATTTTGAACTGAATATTTACTGATTTTTACTGATAAAATTCAGCTAGGTGATTTATTGAGAGAAAAATTAATTTTTCTATCGAAAGCACCAACCTTCTTGCGTGATTTATCCAAAGGTGATTTCTACGACTCAAAATTGAAATTTTCATGCATAAACACTACCAAGGGAGGGAAATTTTTTCATGTTGCTATTCTAAACTAATTTTTGATGTGTTTATATGAAAAATATTGAATTAATTCATATTTCTACATATTACTGTAATAATTGAAAAGTTTTAGAAAACAAAGAAATTCAAAGTTTTTGTGTTAGAACTTAGAAGTTGGAAAATTTTATGATTTCATGTGTATATGGCTGCCAATTTGTGTATGGAGGAATTCTAATTTGATATTTATTTTGTTTAGATGAAAAATAATGATTTAAATCATGTGTTGGCATATCACTATAATAAATGGAAAGCTTGAAAACTCATGATTTTCTCTCTAAACCCTAAATTCAAAATTTTCAAGTATAAGAAGCATCCATGGCTGCCGATTTGCACATATTAATGTTCTAAACTGACATTTGTTGTGATTGAATGAAAAATAATGGTTTAAACCACATGTTTATATATTGCTATAATGACCGGAAAGTATCGGAAACAAGAAAACTCATAGTTTTTCATCCTAAAACTTAAAGTTGGAAATTTTCATGCATATGAATGTATATATGGGCTGATTCCTACATGAATATATTCTAAAATGATTTTTGTTTTGATTACATGAAAAAATTTGGTTCAAATCATGTTTTTACATATTACTGTAATAGATAGAAAGTGTGAAAAGTAAGAAAATTCAGTTTTTCCCTTTAATGGAGCATTCGACCTACAATGGAATTTTTATCTCAATGTATATTAATTTTATGTGATGTATTTTGTTGATTATTGACATGTATGTCTAAATGATAAATGGTTAAATTGCATGTTGATTGAAAAAATGACTCTAGACAAGCCTAGAGGCACTTTGGTATACTTAAGGTATACCTAAGGTATCTTAATCTTATATTGTGATTAGAATGTACATGTGATTAGATGATATGGAAATAGGTTATATGATGACTTGATAATGGATTAATGATCTTGAATTTATGAAGTGATTGATTGAATGAATTGGTCATAAGAGACAGGCATGATGCTTGAAAGGGTATTTATTAAGTTGACATATATGGAAGTGTTAAGTGTACTAAGATGATTGTTAAAATGAATTGATATTAAGTTAATGACATTGTGTTAAGCTTAGAAAAGTATTGACATGATTGTAATGTGTTTTCATATGGGCCTATAAAGGCTAAGTGTACAAGACTTTTAAAGTCAACATGTGATGTGCAAGTGATGACTGCAGTTCTAGTGCAACTCTAAGTGTATATGAATATTATATGTGCATGGGGTAGTTATGGGATAGGATAACATCATGATTAAATAAATACTAAGCATTGAATTAAATATTATGTTAGAGCTTGAGGAGCTTTAGAAGTTCCAAAAGGGCTACATGTATTAGGAGCGAAGAAACCACAAGGTGAGTAAACACTATGTTCATACTACAAGTATGAGTAAACATTATGTTTCAAGTTACAAGTGCAAGCTATCATGTTTTGTGAACCTTTGCTATCTTGAAACCTAAGTTCTTTTATATTTTAATGATTTCTTTATAAGCTTGGGTTGCCAAAGGACAATTGGTCCAAAACCATTTTGATTATCCAATGATAATACCTTCGTGATTATTGCCCTAACTTATATTTTTTCTGGAACTACAACTGTTATTTATCTTATGTTTGATAAGCTAAACATCTATTGTTGTTATGCCACATATGATTGCATTTTTTCAATGTTATTTTTATAAGTGATTACTATTAGCTCTGGCTAGGATACCTACAAACCTTTTTATACAAAAATCCTCGTACCGACGCAAGTAATCATCAACTATGTGATCCTCATACCGAGGCAAGTAATCATTAGCTATATGATCCTTGTACTGATGCGAGTGATCATCAGCTATGTGTTTGAGTGATTATGGCAATAGCCTTCACTCTATGTGTTAGGGTGATTATGGCAACAACTTTCACTCTATGTGTTATACGTTATAAATGTGATTTCTGCGAACCTTTCTAAATTGCAAACTATGAATCATGTACTGTGAATTTAGAACCATGAACTATGAGTTATGAGCTATGAGCCATTTCCAAGGGATATGTGTTATTGTATAAGCCCTATTGTTTACTCATTGAGATCATCTATCTCACCCCTTCTTCCTTCTGTGGTTCCAGGTGAGCATTATAAGAAGGTAAGGTGATTGCTCAAGCTACCTACTCCGCTTGGGGAATTCCCTTGTCAAGTTAATTAGTTTTAATAAGTTATAAAAAGTTATCCTTAGATGCTCTGAGAATATTTATTTTTCAATGTTTATTTTGAAATATTATCTTTCAATGTTTTAATTGGATTCTAAATATTATTTCCTTATGGATTATGTTTAAAGTATATTTTAACTATGCTTCCGCAATTAACGTTTTCTAAAAAAAAAAAAAGGGTTTATTTAAGTTAATATAAGAGGTTTTGGTATGATCCTAGATAGTATTTGCATATGTATAAGTGGGTTCTACTGGCGTGGGTGACCTTATGTCTCCCCATGTTCTAAAACCATCATATCTCAGAACTTGGGACGTGACAATAGTCAATTAGAATTAATTTAAGCAATTCACAACATTCAAGAGAATTAATTCCACTTCCACCATCAAATTCCATAAATGAACCTAATTCATTAAATTTGGAAAAAATCATTCCAATCCATTGGATTTCAAAATTAACATTACACAATTTATGTTAGACCATTCTTAAACTTAATTTCCCTTTAATATCATGAATTCAAGTTCAAATCTCAAAATCCCCGATTTTTCCATAAACCTTAGAATTTGGGGAAAACCACCAATTCCTCATCCAATCTTCAAATTGATTATAAATTCATCAACTTAACATAACATAAAACCTATGTGATCCTTCAATTATCCATATATAGCATTAGAACATCAAGTTTCCTTTTAGACCAAGTTCATGCTATTAAGACTTTCAAGTCTTGAATCAAGTTTCTAAAATTCATTTTAACACCTCTATATCATTTTTTCTTTATCTAAAATAACCATAGATGTATCCAATTAGAATTTAGAGCACTCTATTGTTCATTCACTATTATGGCCGAATTTTTTCTTATGGTGTAGGAAGGGTTTCATGTAACTAAAATAATAAAATCAATCTTAGAATATAGAAAAGAGAAGATGAATAAGATTTCTCACCTTGATTAACTTTGATTTGTTAAAGTTCTTATTGTAGTGGTGTAGAGAGAATTTCCTTTCTTAGGGTGAAACTTTGGTGTAGAGATAGGCTAAATGTTATTTCACAACATAAAATTTGCATATATATATGATGGGTTGGATGGTGAAGATTTGATCAAGTTTAATCCAATGGATAAGATTTAATCTTGATGGATGGCTATGATTTGATCAAGTTGGATGACTAGGATTTTCTCTACAATAGTGATATCATCATATGGTTTTGGAAATAGCAAAATGAATGTAGACTTTGGGTGTGGATGAAGTGAGAATTCAAGTTGGAAAAGGAAATGGAGTTAGTAAAAAATGGTGGCTTCTTAGTCATATTTTGTGGCTAGACCTTGATTAACCTTTTCTAACTCTTGTTAAGGCTTATGTTCATCCATTTATGGGCCTAATAGGCTAGCCATCCAATGGGCTTGGGCCTTAGAGTCCAAGAGCCCATTAACAAATCCATATATGCATGTTCCAAACTTGGTAACTTAATAAATTTTCCATTTTGTTTCTTTTGCTTTAGTATACATATTTCTATATTTTAATGTCACTACACACTCTAGACATTACTAGATAAATTTTATACACATTATAACGTACATTTATTGGCTCTTTAATTGTATTGTTCAAGTGTGTATATTATGTAGATTCATTGGGTCAAACTAAGTTTGACTTCCATTGTACCATTGTAACTTTGATTGAAATTAACTTCTCAGGTCACTATTATCTTCTCCCCATGACTTAGGAGATGCTAATTGTCACATCTCAATTCTAGAGACATGACGGTTCTAGAATATAAGAAGACATAAAGTCACCCACGTAGAACCCACTTATACATATACAATGTAACAACTCACACCTACCATAGAAATTTTTATGACAAATTGCTTAACTTAGAACTATTAAGATTAAGTGTGTGCTTTTATGGAAATTTATGTTCTATGTGATTGATGAGTATGTGGCATGTTAAATTAATTTTTAATATGCATAATATGAGTTATTATTGTGAAATAAATGATTTACGTGAAGTATATTAGCATAAAATAAATTATTTTGAATAAAATGAATTTTTATGCATAAAAGGCAATTTTTAAGCATAAAATGATTTTATGAGTATTTTAAAATAATTTTTAAATAACTGATTTTTGGGAAATATTATAGAAAATAATAAGAAAATATTTTTATTTTAATTACTTATAATCAGCCCCCTAATTTAAATAAAAGTCCAAATACCTAAAAGCCCACTACTCAAAAACCCTCATAACCTAGCTCATTAAGGGTATTAGTGGAAATTGTCCAAAATCCTACATTTAAAAACCTAATTTTTAGCTAGCCCTAATGTTCTAGCATCCATCACTCTATTCTTCTACATTTTGGTAAAAAATTCTCTCAAAATATTTCTCTTTATCGAAATTAAGAAAACACCTTTTAATTTTGCGATTTCTTGATCGTAATCGTAAGTTTTTCTTCTCTTTCAATTCCTTAACTGATTTCTATGAAATAAATTATATGAAAATTATTTTGAGCTGGTTGTTTACTGATTTTTACATATTTAATTCAGTTTGGGTATGTTTTTAAAAGAGAAATTTATGTGTCAATGGGTTCTATGGTCATGGGTGACCTTATGTCTCCCTGTATTCTAGGACCGTCATATCTCTAAAGTTGGGATGTGATAAAGTTGGTATCAAAGCTAAAGTTTTATTCTTTTTAAAGTTTAGTTTAGATTTATTTATTTATTGGGTTAATTAAGAATAATCATAGAGTATAAGAATTTTCCTGTCATGTCACTTGTAGTCTATCACTAGCATAGTTCTGCAAAATCCTAATAGGTTTTAGTAATCTTGGTTATTATTTGCTTACCTTACAATTCTTTTGATAGATGACCAAGAAGATTACACCTACTTGAGGACCATGAGCCAGAGCACCCCATGTGACCTATAAGAGGACTTGGCTGGAGATGTTTGAGAGAGTCGTATATGTGATTTGCCCCCAGGAGGAAGCAGACCCTTGACGAGGAAGAGGACCCTGAGGAGTGCTTGTATCCTGATTGGATTTATAGTAAGATCCAAAAATTAAAGGATAACTATTTGTACTTGAAGGAGGAAAACCAACGTTTTAAGCTTATGATTCATGCCTTAAGGGAGGATGTGGAGCAGTTTAAGTTAGGGATTGAGGAGCACAGAGGAGATTACTCACTAGTGAGGTCTGCATCATTGACTAGTCACTGTTAAGACAAAGATCTCCTTTGTTACCGATGTGGCAGCAGTGGCCATGTTGCCTTTGATTGCCCTAGTGGTGGACACATGAGGGCTAGGTCGAATAGATGGTGATGATCAACATAACGGCATAGTACTTATATGATATGAATGATTTCCCTTTGATTGCCTAGTTAACTAGTATGACATGATTTCTTTTATTGTTATGATATGATTAACTTACCATAATAGGAAGTTATTTTCATATTATGAGATATACGCTACTTGATTGTGATATGTGATATGTGATACGTGCAAGACTATGTGATATATATATGACATGTGCTTAGTGATGTGATACGACAAATGCATGATGATTTATACTAGTATAATGGTAGGGTTAAATGGGTTAGGTTAGGGGATTAGTACTGAATTCCCTTATCGTGATAAGTAGAATGCCTCCCAAGAAGAAGGTTTGCATAGCCACCCAATCTGTTAGGGCTAATGACGATGTCATATCGAACACTGCATTGAATGCTGCCTCTGCACCTGTGCGATCAAGAGAAAGATTCAACTCGAGGGCATCGACTATGGGCTCTAGTGAGCAAGCATCTTCGCAAGAGGTGCATGCCATGCGCGAGGAAATGAGAGATTTATGAAAGGAAATGGATGAGCTACAAGCTCAAAGGTGAGAAGCATCGTCGACTCAAGAAAGGAATGGAATTCTGCCACCTACTATAGTGGCACCTACTCGAAGGGAGAGGAAGTGGTTACCTGATGAAGGGATGACTGTAGCGGAGTTTAAAAAGCTGCAACTGCCTACCTTTTGTGCTAAGGAGGGTGATGACCCACATGAGTTCTTGGACAAGATGGACAAGCTAGTCCATTGACTTTCTTGCTCAGATGCCCAAGTAATAGAGTTAGTGGGACTCCAACTCAAGAAGGAAGCTTGATGTTGGTATAAGAGAAATATTGAATAACGGTTTTACAGAGTAGACCCACCTATATGGGCAGAATTCAAATAAGAAGTGATGGATTAGTTCTTGCCTGAAGGCAAAAGGCAAGATAGAGCATTGCAGTTCGAGCAATTGAAGTAAAAGCCAAGGATGTTCGTATCATATTATGCTAAGGAGTTCAATTAACTTAGCCGATTTGCCATCGACATAGTTCCTATCAAAGCTAGCCACATCAATCGCCTCTTGAGAGGGCTAATCACACCTTTGTTCAATTCATTGGCAGCAACAGAGTTCCCAACCTTAGCCAAGCAGATAGATAAGGCCAACATAATGGAGAAGAGGTATAAGGTGGAGAGAGCCAAATGAGTTGAACGAGACTAGAAGGGAAAGCATAGGAACAAAGGTCATGGGGGATAGCTTGGAGGTGAAGGAGGCCTAAGGAAGGAGTTTTCATCTTGTGAACAATGGAACAGTCAAGCTAAGTAGGAACTTCCCACTTGCGGTAAATGTGGAAAGAAGCATCTCAGAATTTGTTGAAAAGATTCTGGTGCATGCCTTAAGTGTGGACAAATGGGACACTTCATAAAGGACTACCCTCAGATGAGGAGTCAAGGGAATGGGACCATAGCATGACCACAATCTAGACCATTCCAATTGCAAGGGCATGAAGTCAAAGATAAGAGGCCAGAAGTTAGGAATGCACGGGCAACGGAGAACAAAGGCAAGGGTTGAGTCTTCACCTTAAATCAGCAAGAGGCTCGTGATTCACATACAGCCATCACAGGTATCATCCCCATCCAAAATTCTAGTGCAAAAAGTTTGATTGATTTTAGCGCTACCCATTCTTTTGTATTACCTTGTTTTGCTAAGAGTCTGGGTAGAAATAAGGAATTAATGAATGAAGCTTTAGTAGTGTCAACTCCTTTGGGGGAGGTGATGGAAGTAAGGTATGGGTATAAGGGTTGTGACGTAGATATTAATGGACAAAAACTTATGGTAGTATTGTTAGAATTAGATGTACTAGAATTTGATGTGATATTAGGGATGGACTAGTTATATGAGCATGGAGCTTGTATTGACTGTAGAAAGAAACTTATCGAGTTTTGAACCAAGGATGGGAAGGAGTTTGTGTATCAAGGAGATAGGAATGAAAATCCTCTAAACTTGATATCAGCCTGAGAAGCAAGAAGGATGTTAAGGAAAGGATGCCAAGCATACCAAATCTATGTAATTGATATTGACAAGGAGATCGCCATTCAAGATAAGAGCATTCTAGTGGTGGATGAGTTCATGGATGTATTTCTAGAAGATTTACCCAGATTACCATCTAATCGTGAGATTGAGTTCAACATTAAACTGCTACCTAGTATGTAAACTATATCGATATCGCCATATCGTACTTTTCTTTTGGGATATTAATTTGAGACAATTTGGGTTTTTCCCAAATAAAATAAAGTTAAGATGGCGACTCTTTTCAAAATCAACCTATTTGAACTTGAGAGTTCCATCGTGAGTTCAAACCCAAATGAGTATTTCTATTCCACTTAGCGGATCGGACCAGTCTTGGATGAGGCCTCACAGTTGGCGACTCCATTAGGGACCACCTTCTTTCTTATAAAAGAAATAAGAGGACTACCAATTGATTTAAATCAAAGTTTGGCACTTTTAACACATAAATGGCTTTCATTCATCATTTACATAGGCTCTTTGCCTTTCAACCTAAATTTCTTAAGAAACCAATAGATAGAAAGTAACATTGAGTGGGTAACCCTCTTTAGATCTATTCGCTGATAGTGAAATCATCCATCCTGCAATGAATCCTTTGATCCTTTCAAAGGTGTAACAATATGCATGTACTATTGGACCCACGTGAGGTTTTTTGACTCATATATGGTTAGGTATATTGCTGCTCTAGTGTGACGGGTACCTTGTACAAGCATTCCTTACCCTTTTCATGCAATGAACCTAGATCTTGACCTTAGGTTGTATGTACCATAATTAAAACCTTGCATCTTTGCATTTTTATGAAATACTTTCCTTATGCATATCATTCATCCATATTGTATAACAAAACATGCATTCATCTCTAGTCTAGGCTATACTTTAAACTAAAGAAGGGTCACATACTCACTTTTCACTTTTATCTAGACACTTCATTTCCAAACCTTAAACACTTTCACCTCTACCCTAATCACCTTTGCCCCCTCTAACCTTAAACACTATTACCTTAACCTTACCCAAAATATCTTTACACTAAACTCCTTTTTACCTATACCCTGCCAACCTAGCTAATAAGTGCGTGAATTCCTATGTTTTGCCCCTTGATTTAACATGCTTTATTATTTAAATTGAGTTTAATTTTATTGTTCAAGTGCTTTTTAGAGTAATTTCAAGGCTTTATTATTTAAATTGAGTTTAATTTGTTTGTTCAAGTGCTTTTCAGAGTAATTTCAAGGAATTATTCATATTTTGGAATGCGATGATCATTTGAGCTACAATTGTGGTTAAAAATCAAAAAATGGTGCAATTTTTGGGTAATTTTAGCTATAGACAGGCCTAGTGACATGACCATGTCACTGTCAATGTCATTTAGCTTAAATTCGTATAGCTATGACATGCCTAAAGACATGGCCGTATCATTTAAGTAACCTCACCATGTAAGGCTACAGAGTTCCATCAACTTTGAACACCTTATAGTATTTTTAAGCATAACTTGAGCTACAGAAGTCCAATTGAAGTGATTTAGGTACTGTTGGAAAGTTAATAGAAAGAGCCACAAATGTTAAGTAGACTAAAAATTCTAATTCCTTTGCTTTCTGACCCAAAATTGGCATGAAATCTAGATATTATATTTTGTCACCTAGCCTAGCTATGCTGACATGGCAAAGATTGGTCAATCCATGCTTAACACCTATCCAAACCCTAATGAGCCTTAAAGCACTACAAAAGGACATAATTTACATTAGAAAAGAGGGCTTTTTCTCTTGGGTTTTTCATAGCCACCCTCACAAAAGAGGAGAAGGAGTTTTTATGTGCAGAATTTTCATGGGCAAGATCCAATCTGCTACAGATTTTGAAGAAGAATGGAGATCAAATGTAACAACTCGTATCTACTCCAAGAGTTTTCATGACAAATTGCTTGAATTTAGAGTTGTTGTGATAAAATATGTGGTTTTATGAAATTCGTGTGACGTGATTTCTGAGTTTGGGGTTTGTTAAATTTATTTTAATATGCCTAATATAAATTATTATTGTGAAATAAATGATTTGCATTAGCATGAAATAAATTAATTTTCATAAAATGAATTTTCATGCAAAAAGACGATTTTTAAGCATAAAAATAATTTTATGAGTATTTTAAAATAATTTTTAAATAAATGTTTTTGGGGGAATTTTACAAAAAATAATAAGAAAAATATTTTATTTTTAATTACCTATAATCAGCCCTAAATTAATTAAAAAGCCCAAACACCCAAAAGCCCACTATACTAAAATACTCCTAACCTAGCTCATTAGGGGTATCTTGGAAATTTCAACCAAAACCCTAATATTTAACCTAAATTTCAGCCAGCCCTTCATTCCAGCAGCCATGATTCTATTATTTCATTATTTTGGCAGGAAAATTGTCTCAAAATATTTCTCTCTACCAAAATTCATAAAAATCCTTTCAAACTTGTGATTTCGTGACCGTTTCGTAAGTTTTTCTTTTCATTTCAATTTGCTATTTGATTTTTATAAAAATAATCTTGGAAAAATTATTTTGAATTGAATATTTACTAATTTTTACTAATAAAATTTGGGCTAGGTGATTCCTTGAGAGAAAAATCAATTTTTCTACCAAAAGCACCAACCTCTCTATGCAATTTCTCCAAAGGTGAATCCTGTAACTCAAAATTGAAATTTTTATGCATAAACCATACCAAGGGAAGGAAATTTCTATATCATTGATTTTTAAACTGATTTTTTATTATTTTTAATGAAAAATATTGGATTAAATTATATTTATGCATATTACTGTAATGACTGAAAAGTTTCAGAAAACAAAAAAATTCAAGGTTTTTGTGCTGGAACTTAGAAGTTGGAAAATTCTATAATTTTTTTTTGTATATATGGCTGCTGATTTGTGTATGCATGGATTCTAAACTAATATTTGTTTTATTTGAATGAGAAATAAAAATTTAAATCATGTGTTTACATATCGCTGTAATCAATGGAAAGCGTGGAAAGTGCGAAAACTCATGATTTTCACCCTAAACCTTGAAACTTGGAATTTTCATGCATAATTATGATCAATGGCTGTCGATTCATACATGAGGATGTTCTAAACTGATATTTGCTATGATTGAATGAAAAATGATGGTTTAAAACACTTATTTACATATTACTGTAATGACCGAAATATACTAAAAACAAGAAAACTCATGGTTTTGCATCCTAAAAGCCAAAATTTGAATTTTCATGTATGAAACATACCTATTGCTGCTAATTCATGTAGATTAATGTTCTAAAATGTTTTTTTTTTTTTTTTTTGCGCGTTTACATGAGAAATCTTCATTCAAACCATATTTTTACATATTACTGTAATAGACGGAAAGTGCGAAAAGTGAGAAAAATTCAGTTTGCCCTTTAATGGAGCATTCAGCCTACCAAAGGATTTTTATCCCAATGTCTATAATTTTTATGTGATATGTTTCAATGATTATTGACATGTATGTATGTATGATAAATGGTTAAATAGCATGTTGGTGGAATGGAAGACACTAGACAAGCCTAGAGGCACTTTGGTATACTTAAGATATCTTAACCTTATATTGTAATTAGAATGTGAATATGATTGGGAAATATGGAAATAGATGTTATGATGACTTGATAATGAATTAATGGTCTTGAATTGATGAAGTGATTGATGGAATGAATGGATCATAATGGTTAAGCATGACACTTGAGAGGCTATTGATAAATTAACATATATGGAAGTGTTAAGTGTACTAAGTTGATTATTAAAATGAATTGATATTAAGAAATGATATTGTGTTGACCTTAGATAGGTATTGACATGAATTATGATGTGTTTTTATATGGGCCTATAAAGGCTAAGTGTGCGAGACTTTTAAAGTCAACATGTTATGTGCAAGTAATGGATGCACTTCTATGTGCAACTCTAAGTGTATGTGAATGTTATATGTGCATGGGGTAGTTATAGGATAGGATAGCATGATGATTAAATAAATACTAAGTATTGAATTAAATATTATATTAGAGCTTAAGGAGCTTTGGAGGTTCAAAAGAGCTATGTGTACTAGGAGCGAAGGAACCACAAGGTGAGTAGACATAGTATTCGTGCTGTAAGCGTGAGTAACAATATGTTTTGTTATAAATATGTGATATCATGTTATGTGAGTCTTTGACATTCTTGAAACCCAAGTCCTTTCCATTCTAAAATGAAATTTTATGATTTCCTTGTTAAGCTTGGGTTGCCAAAGGACAATTTGTCCAAACCATTTTTGTTTATCCAATGATAATTCCTTTGTGATTATTGTCCTAACTTATATTCTTTCTGGATCTACTATATTATTGTATCTTTTGTTCAAAATGATAAACTGCTATTGCTATTGGGATACATGTTATTATTGGCTTAAATGTTATTGTTTTATATGATTACCATTAGCTCTTGCTATGATACCTCTAACCCTTTTTATGCAGAAATCGTCGTACCAATGCGAGTAATCATCGGCTATGTGCTCCTCATACTGATGTAAGTAATCATTGACTACATGTTCAAGTGATTATGGCAATAGCCTTCACTCTATATGTTTGAGTGATTATGGCAGTAGCCTTCACTCTATGTGTTATGTGTTATAAGTGTGATTTTGCGAACCTTTTTAAAATTACAAACTATGAATCATGAACTATAAGTTATGAGCTATGAGCCATTTCTAAGGGATATGTGTTATTGTATAAGCCCTATTGTTTACTCATTAAGATCATCTATCTCACCCCTTCTTCCTTGTGCGGTTCTAGGTGAGCAAATGTGAGGGGGCAAGGTGATGGCTCAAGCATTCTACTTCGCTTGGGAATTCCTTGTCCAAGATAATCAGTTTAATATGTTATGAAAAGTTATCCTTAGATGCTTCGCGAATATTTATTTTTGGATGTTTATTTTGAAATGTTATTTTTTGATGTTTTAATTGGATTTTAAATATTATTTTCCTATGGATTATGTTTAAAGTATATTTTAACTATGCTTCTGCAATTTAAGGTTTTCAATAAATAAATAAATAAATAAAGGGTTTATTCAAGTTAGTGAAAGAGGTTTGGTACGATCCTAGGCAGTGTTTGTGTAAGTATAAGTATTAGTGGGTTCTACGGGCGTGGTTGACTTTATGTCTCCCCATGTTCTAAGATCATCATATCTCTAAAGTTGGGATGTGACATCAAAGCAGGGATTTCTCATCGTCTATGGATTATTTGAGTTTCCTTTACCTTTTCTTGTATTCTTTATTTCAATTCTCTGCTATGAACTAATTTGTTATTTATCTAGATAAAGATGAACCCTAGTTCTTAATTGTATGAACTGAATAATTTATTTTGAATCAATTTATGTTTGGATTATTTTATTTTCATGATTTATGATATTTATTCTAATTAGCAATTACCGATTTGTCGATTAGATTTTGTTTATATATTGGATGAGTAAAGATACCTTGATATAGATATATCACTCATAGGAATAGTGTAACAACCCACATCTACCCTAGGAGTTTTAGTGATGAATTTATTGAATTTAGGGTTATTGTGACAAATTGTGTGATTATATGAAAATTTATGTGTGACGTGATTTATGGGTTAGGGGCATGTTAAATTAATTTTAATATGCCTAATATGAATTATTATTGTGAAATAAATGATTTGAATAAAATGTATTAGTATAAAATAATTTATTTTTCGTAAAATGAATTTTCATGTAAAAAGGCAATTTTTAAGCAAAAAATAATTTTATAAGTATTTTTAAATAAATATTTTGAGGAACATTTTAATGAAAATAATAAGAAAAATATTTTTATTCTAATTATCCATAATCAGCCCCTAATTTAAATAAAAAGCCCAAATACCTAAAAGCCTACTACACTAAAACACTCCTAATCTAGCTCATTAAGAGTATTATTAGAAATTGCCTAAAACTATAACAACCTATATCTACTCTAGGAGTTTTCAGGACTAATTTGATTGACTTAGAACTATTAACACTAAGTGCATGCTTTTATGGGAATATTTGTGCTATGTGATTGATGAGTATGTGACATGTTAAATTAATTTTAATATACATAATATGAGTTATCATTGTGAAATAAATGATTTATATAAAGTACATTAGCATAAAATAAATTATTTTAAATAAAATAAATTTTCATGCATAAAGGCAATTTTTAAGCATAAAATAATTTTATGAGTAATTTTAAATAAATGTTTTGGGAGAAATTTTAATGGAAATAATAAGAAAAATATTTTTATTTTAATTACTCATAATCAGCTCCTAATTTAAATAAAAAGCCCAAATACATAAAAGCCTACTACCCAAAAACCCTTATAACACAACTCATTAAGGGTATTAGTGGAAAATTGCCCAAAACCCTAATATATAACATAAAATTCGGCCAGCCCAGGATTTCCAGCAGCCATCACTCTAATTTTCTATATCTTGGTAGAAAAATTCCTTCAAAATATTCCTCTCAACTGAAATTAAGAAAATACCTCTCAGTTTCGCGATTTCTTTACCGTAATCGTAAATTTTCCTTCTCTTTCAATTCCTAAACTGATTTCGATGAAATAAATTATGAGAAAATTATTTTGAATAAGTTGTTTACTGATTTTTATAGATTTAATTTTTTTTGGGTGAGTTTTTGGGAAAGAAAATTTATTTTCTACCAAAAACACAAATCTTTCCACGAGATTTCTCCAGAGGTGAATCCTATAACTTAAAATCATAATTTTGATGCATAACATAACTAGAGGGGGGAAATTTGTGCATTATTGTTTTCTAAACTAATTTTTGATTTGTTTTGATGAAAAATATTGAATTAAATTATATTTTTGCATATTTCTGTGATGACCGGAAAGCTTCAGAAAACAAAGGAATTCAAGGTTTTTGTGCTAGAACTTAGAAGTTGGAAAATTCTATTATTAAATTAATATGTGGCTGCCAATTTGTGTGAGAAAGAATTCTAATATGATATTTGTTTTGTTTAGATGAAAAATAATGATTTGAATCATGTGTCTGTATATGGTTGTAAGGAACGAAAAGCGCGGAAAGCGGGAAAACTCATGATTTTCACCTAAGTCTTAAAACTTGGATTTTTTTTTTTTGTATAAATATTATCTATGGCTGCCAAATCATGTATGGATATGTTATAAACTGATATTTTCTATGATTGAATGAAAAATAATGGTTTTAACTACCTATTTATATATTTTTGAAATGACCGAAAAATACCGAAAACAAGAAAACTCATGGTTTTTGTACTGTATAATCCAAAAGTTGAATTTTCATGTATGAGAAATACTATTTGTGGTCGATTCATGTGAATTAAAATTCTAAAATGATTTTTGTTGTGTTTACATAAAAAATCTTGGTTCAAACCATGTTTTTATATATTACTGAAATAGACGGAAAGTGCGAAAAGAAAGAAAATTTAGTTTTTCCTTTTGGTGATGCATTCGGCCTACATCAATATTTTTATCCCAATGTCTATAATTTTTTTTAATATATTTTGATGATTATTGACATGTATGTATGTATAATAAATGATAAAATTACATGTTAGTTGAAAGTATGACCCTAAACAGGCTTAAAGGCATTTTGGTATACTTAAGGTATCTTAATCTTATATTGTGATTAGAACGTAAATGTGATTGGGAAATATGGAATTAGATGTTATGATGAATTGACAATGAATACATGGTTTTGAATTGATGAAGTGACAATTGAATAAAAGGATCATAAGAGTTAAGCATGACACTTAAAAGGTTAATTATTACGTTGACATGTATGGAAGTGTAAAGTGTATTAAGATGATTGTTAAAGTAAATTGATATTAAGGTAATAATATTGTGATGACCTTAGAAAGGTATTGACATGATTGTAATATGTTTTCATGTGAGCCTATAAGGCTTAAGTGTGCAAGACTTTTAAAGTCAATGTGTTATGTTCAAGTGATGAGTAGACTTATATATGCAACTCTAACTGTATATGTATGCTATATGTGCATGGGATAGTTATGGGATAGGAGTATCATGAGTAAATAAATACTAAGTATTAAATTAAATATATGATAGAGCTTAAGGAGTCTTGGAAGTCCAAGGGCTACGTCTATTAGGAGCAAAGGAACCCTAAGGTGAGTAAACTCTATATTCTTGCTTCCAGTGTGAGTAACACTGTAATCTTGTTCAAGTGTGAGTAGCATTATGATATGTTACAAACATGTGCTATCTTGCTATGTAAGCCTTTGTAATATTTGAAACCTAAGTTCTTTCTATCCTAAAATTTGATTAAGTGATTTCTTTATAAAGCTTGGGTTGCCAAAGGACAATTGATCCAAAAACCACTTTTGCTATCCAATGATAAAATTCTTGTGATTGTTACCCTATCTTATAATTCTTTTTGGAACTACACTGTTCTTGTATCTTTTGTTTACTAAGTTGAACTGATATTGCCATTGTGAAATACATGATTGTTGCCTTAAATATTATTGATATATGTGATTACCATTAGCTCTAGCTATGGTATCTTTAACCCTTTATGCAGAAGTCCTCATGCCGATGCAGGTAATCATCGGAGCCTATGCACACGGTTTTAATCCAATAGATAGGGGTGGTTCCACCTCAGCTACAAGGAGCAGTTCTAGCCATAGGGCCTGATCAGCTTCACACCTTTTATGTGATAGGAGTTGGAATTTGGTGTAAGGCCACCTCCCCTCTATGTGTTTGAGTAGTAGAGCAATAGTCTTCACTCTATGTGTTATGTGTTATAAGTGTGATTTCTACAAACTTGCTAAATTACAACCTGATTCATGAATTGTAAATCATGAACTATGTGTATAAGCTATGAGTTTCCTTTTCAATGGAATATGTGTTAATGTAAGTGCTTTATCATTTACTCATTGAGATTATCTATCTCACCCTTTTTTCCTTGTATGGTTCCAGGTGAGCAAATGTGAGGAGGCAAGGTGATGGCTCAAGTATCCTACTTCGCTTGGGGATTCCTTGTCAAAATCTTTAATAATACCATGCTGTGAAGAGTTATCTTTAGATGCTTCAGGAATATTTATTTTTGGATGTTTATTTTGAAATGTTATCCTTCGAGGTTTTAATTGGATTCTAAATATTATTTTCTTATGAATTATGTTTAAAGTATATTTTAATTATGCTTCTATAACTTAAGTTTCCCTAAAAAAAAAAAAAGGTAATGTAAGAGGTTTTTGGTACGATCTTAGGCAGTATTTGTATAAGTATAAGTGGGTTCTATGGGCATGGGTGACCTTATCTCTCCCTATGTTCTAGGACCATCATGTCTCTAAAGTTGGGATGTGACAAAAACCTTACATATAAATACCCTGAATTTGGCTAGCCCCTCATTCCAATAGCCACTATTCTATTATTTCACTATTTTGGCAGAAAAATTCTCTCAAAATTATTTTCTCTATCGAAATTCACAAAATACTTTTAAACTTTGCGATTTCTCGACCGTTTTGTAAGTTTTTCCTTTTCTTTCAATTTGTTATTTGATTTTTATGAAACTAATCATAGGAAAATTATTTTGAACTAAATGTTTACTGATTTTTACTGATAAAATTTGGCCTAGGTGATTTTTGAGAACACCAACCTCTCTATGCAATTTCGTCAAAGGTGATTCAAATCCTATAACTCAAAAATTGAAATTTTCAAACATAAATTCATTAAAGGGGGGTGGCTACTACATATTTAGATTCTAAATTGATTTGTGATGTGTTTTGATGAAAAATATTGGATAAAATCATATTCTTACATATTACTGTAACAACTAAAAAGTTTCAGAAAATAAGGAAATTCAAGGTTTTCGCCCTAGAACTTGAAAGTTGGAAAATTCTATGATTTCATGTGCATATGGCTGCTGAATTATGTATGATGAAGTTATAAACTAATATTTGTTTTGTGTGGATGAAAAATAATGATTTAAATTATGTGTTTACATATTATTGTAATGAATGGAAAGCGCGGAAAGCTTGAAAACTCATGATTTTCTATCTAAACCCTAAACTTGGAATTTTTATGCATAAGCTTGGTCTATGGCTGCCAATTTTTATATATTCATGCTCTAAAATGATTTTTGTTATGATTGAGTGAAGAATAATGGTTTAAACTTTATGTTTACACATTGCTGTAATGACCGGAAAGTACCAAAAATAAGAAAACTCATAGTTTTTCATCCTAAAATCTAAAGTTAGAAATTTTCATGCATATGGAATTGTATATGGGCCGAATCCTATATGTCTACATTCTAAAATTAGTTATTTTTACATGTAAAATCTTCATTTAAACTATGTTTCTACATATTATTGTAATAAATAAAAAGTACAAGAAGTAAGAAAATTTAATCTTCTCTTTTATAGGACATTTGGCCTATATTGAAATTTTTATCCCAATGTCTATAATTTTTATGTGATGTATTTTAATAATTATTGACATGTATGTATATATGATAAATGGTTAAATTGCATTTTAGTTGAAGGAATGACTCTAGACAAGGCTAGAGGCAATTTGGTATACCTAAGGTATCTTAACCTTATGTTGTGATTATAATGTGAATGTGATTGGGAAATATGGAAATAGATTTTATAATGACTTAATATGAATAATGATCTTGAATTAATGAAGAGATTGGTTGAATGAATGGGTCATAAGAGTTAAGCATGACATTTGAAAGGTCATTTGTTATATTGATATATATGAAAGTGTTAAGTGTACTAAAATGATTGTTAAAGTGAATTGAAATTAAAATTATGATTTTGTGTTGACCTTAGAAAGGTATTGACATGAATTATAATGTATTTTCATATGGGCCTATAAGGGCTAAGTGTATAAGACTTTTAAAGTCAACATGATATGTGCAAGTGAATGAGGTGAACTTATATGTGCAACTCTAAGTATATGTGAATGTTATAGGTGCATGGGGTAGTTATGGGATAGGATAGCATAATGATTAATTAAATACTAAGTATTGAATTAAATATTGTGTTAGATCTTGAGGGGTTTTAGAGGTTCAAAAGGGCTACGTGTGCTAGGAGCAAAGGAACTATAAGGTGAGTAAACATTATATTCATGCTATAAGTACAAGTGATTTTGTAATGGGAATCTTTGAGACTCTTGAAACCCAAGTCTTTTTCTACTTTCAATTATAATTATGTAATTTCTTTGTTAAGCTTAGGTTGCCAAAGGATAATTGGTCCAAAACCATTATTATTTATTCAATGATATGAAAGATCCTTTATAATTGCTGCCTTACCTTATTTTCTTTTTGGAACCATATATTATTTTATCTTTTGATCAATAAGTACAACTGCTATTGCTATCATACTACATGTTATTGTTTCCTAAGTGCTATTATTATAAGTGATTAACATTAGCTCTAGCTATGGTACCTATAACCCTTTATGCAGAAATCCTTATGCCAATGCAGGTAATCATCGGAACCTGTGCACATGGTCTTAACCCGATGGATAGGGGTTGTGTATCCACCTCAGCTAGAAGGGGTGGTTCTAGCCATGGAGCCTGATCAGTTTCATAACTTTACAAGTATTAGGTTGGGAGTTGGAATTTGGTATGAGGCCACCTCTCCCTCGAGTGAATGAGCTAGCATAGTCATTTGCTCTTATTGGGTGTTAAATGTTATAAGTGTGATTTCTGTGAACTGTAAAATTGGGAAATTTGCTAAATTGAAAACTTGCTAAATTGCATCTTTGATTCATGAATTGTAAATATGAACTATGTGATATAAGTTATGGGTTGCCTTTTTAAAAGGGATATATGTTATTGTATGTGTTACATTGTTTACTCATTGAGATCATCTATCTCACCTCATTTTCCTTGTGTGGTTCCAGGTGAGCAAATGTGAGGAGGCATGGCGATGGCTTAAGCATTCTACTTCACTTGGGAAATTCCTTGTCTAAGTCTTTAATAATACTATGTTATGAAGGGTTGTTATTAGATGCTCTAGGAATATTTATTTTGATGTTTTTTCCAAGATGTTATTTATTAAGGTTTTAACTGGATTATGTGTATTATTTTCTGATGGATTGTATGTGAAGTATCTAATTATTATTTTTAACAACTAAAGGTTTCTATATAAATGTCTTTAAATGAGTTATGGTATAATGTTTGGTATGATCCTAGGCATGATTTGTATATGTGTTATGGGTTCTACGGGCGTGGGCAACCTTATGTCTTCCCATGTTCTTTGATCATCATGTCTCTAAAGTTGGGATATGACAAATGGAGAGTTGATTGGGTGCTAGAGATAGATCTACAAGACTTTTTTGGATGTTAATCTCTTGAATTTAATGCTGCTCTTATTTGATTATAGGTTGAGAAGAGATTCCACTATAATACTTAGTGAGAGTCTAATTCAATTCATTATTTGAATGATTCATGTCATTGTTCTTGACATGCATCAGAGGCTAGGGGAATTCAATATCTAGATGAAGTTTGCTATTGATTTTCTATCATCTATCCTTTATTGCTTTCATAGATTAGTTTTAAATAGTTTAGTTTAATTAATCTGGAATTTGGTTCAACTAGACAATAGTTTAAGTTTGAGCTAGTACTTGTGTTAGTGTCTCTGTAAATAGACCTTGTTACTGCTATACTACCTAAATGATAGGTGCACTTGCCTAAAGCTAGGGTAGAATTAGTCATTGAGCTATTATAAATGTAAAACTCCTAGTGTTGTAAAATGCTAGTCACTAGCCACAAGACATCATCATCTATAAACCTAGCATCTTGGCCCATTACCTTCAAAACCAATCCATTACCCTCAAATCGATAAATGCCTATAGTCTATACCTAAATCATCAACACACAACCCATTTTAGCCCAACACACTATCCTAAGCCCAGTACCTTTGGTTCAACTTGATACCTTAAGCTTGAGACCTTGACATATGCAACCTTAGGAAATCCTTAAAAATCCAAATGCAGTTAGCTCACAACATTAAAGGGAGTCTTTTTCCTCAAAGTTTGCATGCCCATATTCTTGCTTCTTCTCCAAGCACTTACCTTAATTCTTTGATTTGGTTCGTAAGGTACCAATGGCTAACCTGCTTAACATGGACACCTTGATCACATTTATGACTAGCCTTCTTAAGAAGTATGAAGAGCATTTTCAAGCTGTCCTAGCTGCTCAACATATCCAATTTGAAGAAAACATGAAGGAATAAAGGCAAGCCACCATTGAGGAAGTTCGAGCCCTAATTAACCAAGCAAATCTCAATAAAAATAATCTCAACCACAATCTGAACTAGACCTATCTTGGGAAACCTACCAATACTAAAGCCCTAAACACCATTACCCACTCTAGCTCTTTCTCTCTCCTCGATCCTTTTCAAAGTGGAAAAGTTTTCTCTTAGGATACCAAATTGCTTATAGATAAACTTGAAGCTATGGAGAAAACCATCAAATCCATGGAGCACCACAATGACTTAATTGATATGGATAGCATGATCTTATTCCCTAATGCCAAGCTACCTCCTAAATTCAGAATGCTTGAGTTGGATATATTTGATGGAATCACATGCCTTAAAACTCATCTGAAGATGTGCATGGGAGTAATGAAACCTATGGGACTTAGCAATGAGCTCCTTGCTCAAATGTTTCAAGAATCACTAATCGGAGCTACTAAGAGATGGTTTCTTTCATTGGACAAGAGCCAAAAAAGAACATGGGATGATATTTATCATGTCTTTATTAGGCAGTATCATTACAACACTAAAGTAGATGTCACTAGGCATGATTTGAAAACCATGAAGCAGTTTCCAGATGAGTTCTTCTCCATGTTCCTTACTATGTAAAGGGCTAAAGTTGCTCAAATGGTAAATAGGCCAATTGAGCAAGAACAAGTAGATATCATTGTCAAGAATCTACTCTCGACCTATCGAGTCCACTTATTAGCACATTACCTACCCACCTAAACAATAATGAGGAATCTAGATCCGACTCAACCTCACCTTACCTCAACCATGAGTGACATAACATGGAGGAGTTCAAGCCTAGCTAATATGACCTATTTGAGGTTCAATTCCAAAGCTAAGTTTGAGTCTGAGCCTAAGCCTCAAAATTTAAGTCTAAGTTTGAGTCAGAGTTTATCATTTTATTTTATTTTATTTTTTTGTATTTTGTCAACCATGTTAGTCCCTTTTTTGTTATTATTTTGTCATAATTTTATCTTAATTTTGGTTCTTGTACTTGTTAATTTACAGTTTATTTTATGATGCTTTAATGTGTTTGTTAAGTTATTTTCAGTTGTATTAATAATTCGGTGGAACATTGCACGACATGGTAGGAGGAATGTCATTGCAGCAGAAATGAAGGCCCAGCATTTTGCAGCAAATCCTAGTGCCATGTAGTGGCCTGTGTCCTATAGCCAACAAGCCCAGCAGCGTCCACCGAAGTCCCCTAGTGCCTTGCAGCAGCTTCCTTCTTGCTGCCTACTCGTCCTAGTGCCTAGCTGGCTTCCCCAGCACCCCACTGCATGACCTTTGAGCATATAAGGAAGATTTTTTGAGATTTTCAAGGATTTTCATTCCTAAATTATTTTAAGAAAGTAGTAACTAAATAAGAAATTTTTTTTATTATAAATAGGGATGTCTGGAGGAAAAGAAGGAGGCTTGATCTGGATTTTGATATGGATTTTGGTGAATTTTAGCTGATAGTACTTTCCCTTCTAATTTTCTCTTTTCTCAATTTTATTTTAATTGTTACAACTAAACACTTAGAGGAGAATTTTGTTCTTAGGAATTCCTTTGTGAAGATTCAAGAGATTGAATCAGATAAATGGATTGATTAACTTGGGCTAATTCTTATTTATAAATCTTTTGGATTGTTGAATTGATAGAATTGATTTGATGAAGTCTTTTGATTATAATAAGATTATGATGATTTCTTTATTTCGCATGAACTAATTTCATCTTTGTTTAGGGTTTGTATAAGGTGCTCATAATATGGAATTGAATATAGTTTGATTATTTTTATCCCTAATTGAATTGATTAATTGTTATTGAATAATTGCTTAGCTACCAATTGTTCGACTTAGGTTTTGAATGAGGGAACGAGAGTTGAAGTTTAATTCCGAATTTCATTCCTTTAGGATCTTAAAATGAATTAGAAATATAAGTTTTAACATTTGGTTTTAATTTTTGATATATAATTTGATAGAATGATTTCTATAAATGCGAAAGCTATTAGATTGAGTTCTATTCTTTGAATTGTTAGAAATTAAAACTTTAGGATAATTAATTGGATATATTCATGATCATATATGATTGATAAGTTGAATACAAATCCTAGGCATCATTCATTCATTGTTTTTTAAACTTATTGCATGTTAATTTATATTTTCTTTTGATTTCCTATTTTGCAAATATTTCTTTTCAAAACATTCAACTTCTTTTCATTTAATTTGCTTAAAATCGAAACAAATATTTCCATTTGCAATTCCTTGAGAGATATGATCTTGGGTGCTTTCAATATACTTCAATTGCCCTGTATACTTGCAAGTTGCTTTTTGACAAGTTATTTTGAGGCGAACAATTATCTTATAATAAAGTTTCCTTTATAATAATGCATCTTTTCTTTTCATTATTTTTTATCTTTCTTGATTTAGTTTGACATGGATGAGCTTTAAAAAAAAAGAAGAGAAAAAAAGAAAAAAAAAAAGGAAAAAAGAAAAAGAAAAGAAAAAGAATATTAAATCCACCATAATTAGCATATATCAGAATTTGAGGTGTCCTTATTCTCTCAAATCAACAATCGCTTCACCAACTCCTAATCAAAGAAAATCAAGACAGTTGAAGCACAAAGACTAAGTAAATGAAATTACCTATTGCACATTGGGTAATCAAATGATGCACCTTAACAAGGGGCGACAAGTTCAAATAAGACCTTTGTCAAACCTAGAATTTAAAGGTCAAAAGCCTCTCAACATGAAGAAAAATAACAAATCATGGTGGAATATTTTCTCCCAAATTTCATTAATCCAAGCTTGCTAAGTTGAAAATCTAAAAGGGCGGCTTAGCAGAAAGTTAGAGTTAGGAAAGAAAGAGAGAGAGAGAGAAAGCTCATCCAAGTCATCTTCCCTCATATCCAAAGTTGTTAAATCATCTTCAATCAATCTGTCTTGTCTCATGTCTCCAAAGTCATCTTTCCTTATTAGAGGATCATTCTCTAAAGTTATGCAATCTTCTACGCCCTTATCCTACAATGGGGGCACGTCTTCCCAGAATGTCATCATCTATTGTCAATCCATCCTATCACTTAGCTCAAAGAGTTAATACATATCTCCAGTCTATCAAATCCCTATCTCTCATTTGGAAACATAATCCCTAAGTTGTCTTCTTCCGCTAGCCCTTTAACCATTCCTAAGGGGTTTTTTTTTTAGCTATGTAGTCAATGTATTATCAAGTCAAACCAATTAAGTGTCACTCTAAGAGTCTCTTCAATCTTAAACAACAAGAAAAGCTTGACTTGCTCTTTTCCATGATTCATGCTACAAAAAGCAAAACCATACAACCTCCATGATTCTTTTCAGAAGATTTAGCCTACCTTCAAACCATTCTTGAATTTTATGAAATTATATTGTTCCATCCAAAGCCTCATTGACAAATCATACCATCATTTCAAAGTCAAACACCATACTACCATTTCCTTGGAAAAATCTCATTATGGGCAAAATAAAAAATCCCAAGTCTCTTAAGACTCATCATCCTTGAATCTAGTTTCCTTGGCAAAACTAGAAGTCCAAGCATATCTCCCAAAGCCTATCATCCTCAAGTTGATTAAGAAGGACCCAAACCAGTCGAGGCCTATCTCATGCCTCTTTGGCAAACATCTCATTATCCTTGAAAGATTAAGCATCATTGGCAAAACACATCATCCCTCAAAATCAAAGCCTCTTAAGGCCTATAAACCATTTTGATTTAACCATGTCAAAGGGCAAACCCCTATCCATAAGCCTATGGTATCCTTGTGATCAAAACCTATAGCACCATACCTAAGCCAAAGCCAACCATCCAAAGCACCCTTGTAGAAAACTTAAAGGAATGGTGAAGCCAAATGTAGAGGAACAAAGGTGGTGAGGTGAAATTTCAAACATTTTAAAATTTCACTTCACCTAATTTTGATACAAAATTCATTCAAGCAATAAATTAATTTATGTGTAAAACACATATATATATAAAGAAGAAGGAAGAGTAATCATATTACCTCTTGTAGGTTCCTTTTTTCTTTATGAAAGAGCTTTCTAAGTGTGGAGCCTCCAGATCATCCACACCTAGCTCACCTCCATGTTTCCTCTTGATTTCTTTATTGTTCTTGAATCCTTTCTTAGATGCCCAATTTGATTCAAGATTTCCCTCAAAAATCTTTAGGAATTTTAAGGTTTCTCTTTGGTTTGTTTTAGACTAAACACACTTTTAATTTTCAAGCAATTGTTCTTTCATAAAGAACAAAGGAGAGAATTGAAGATCAAAAGAAAAATTAAAGAAACACTTTCTTCATTTTTCTTTCTCTCTCAACTTCTCTCTCTAAAATGCTCCAAATCTTAAAATGATGTTCACTACTTGTTGCAACATAAAAGCTCAAAGCTTTTATATGTTTCTAGGACTCAACTCTTAAGTCTTCATAAAGACTTAAATGCCCTTACATTTTCTTCTAGCTCACCATTTGGTAAAGGGGCAAATTTGACTTTGCTTCTTCAAATGGTGAAATGACCATTATATCCTTTAGGGGTAAAACAGACATTTACTTTAGCCAAAAGATGTAATTAAATTTTAACCTTAGTAGAAAATTCTCTAACTCCTAAACCCATCATATGGTCTTATGAATAGTGAATTTTCTCTAACCACTAAAGTGCCTCTTAACCATATCACATATGGGCTTAGGCCACATCTTATGTGTTAACAGTTTTTACTAAGTTTAAAATTGAGTCTTTGATTTAGTCCAAATCAATTTTCAATTTAATATTTCTCATTTGCATCATATATAAATTAAGATTTAATTGAATAGAAACCTTCATAGATTAAACATTAGGACATATTACCACTAACCAATTAATTAAACACTTTAATTAATTATTATGGTGAACCTTTTACACTTGGAAGGTGATCACTATTGAGTGTGTGACTTTTTAGGTACATGTCTAATTAGCAATGGGAATGAGAAAATATTTTTCTCTACTAATGTGAAATCCCCACTTTACACTTAGTCCCATAAGTCGTGAGGAATAGCTAGCATTCCATGTCATGACTACCTAATTAGAAATGAATGTTTATAGTTAAAAACTTAAACATCACATGGACTATCGATCATAAATTATTATGCACTAGAATCCCTTTATTAAAGATCCTAATCTCCACTAGGGTAATAGTTTATGTCAAACCCTAATAGGCCATGATTCTACGTCCTTATCTCGGTTTTAATTCTTGATGAAATTATATTCCTACGAGAAACTCTTTCTAGTGAATCTCACTGTTTTGGCCAGAAACTTAAGTATCAAGAACAGCCATATAGCATAGGATCTTAACCTTGTTTACTCGAGGTAATGAATTCTATCTTGGCAATCACTTATCTCAATATATAAAAAATTAGAACTATCACATGCTATATAGCCGCACATGAATAGTACGTCTATGTAAGTAGTAATAAATCCTAACTTCCTATATATGAGATATAGTATCCCTCAAGTCAAAGGATTCTATGCATTATTATGACCTAGATGATAAATAATTGACAAGTAGTAAAATCCCATATTATTATCATCTAACATCACAGTTCGACTATTCATCCTATGAATATCCACATGTTTGTATTGATATTACATGTCAAGCAGCACGAGACTCATTGCCTCTATAATCATCTGTATCAGATATTGATTATAGAAAAGAAATAGAGGTGATGGTATTCTAGAATTAATGATGCGCAGTCATTAATCCTATAGCCATGAACATATTTAAAATATTTACACAGGAGTAATCTGTCTCCCATATTCTCAACACTTGAAAATAAATCCTCTTACAAATACTTAAGGACTATATTCAATAATATGAAACCCTTTTCATATTATGAATACATTATCATGCCATTGGGAATTAAAATATGCTATTTTATAACTATTATATAGCTCCTAGGGCACATACTGCTATCAATATCCCATTTGCACTAGAGCCATTCTGCTTAGTATTAGAAACTCATCTTCTCAAGATGAAATTTAACTATCACTAACTTTTAACTTTAGTCAATGGATTAACCAAGTTAATGGTTATTATTATTTTTTGCAAGGCTAGAATGCCCTATTCTAACAATTGATTTGATAATATTTTAATGCCTTTTGAAAAATTTTGGATTTTAGTGTGAGACTCGAGTTCCCTTGCCATAAGTTAAAGCTCCATTATTATCACAGCAGAGAGATACTCGTGATGTACTGGAGAAACTCCTAAAATAGTTCATAACTACTGAATCCAAAATAATTTCTTATTTTGCAACATCCTATGTAGCAAATTTGGCTTCTATAATGAAGTTTGTAATAATGATTTGCTTAGAACTTTTCTTAGCAAATTATTTCTTCATTATAGATAACAACAATCCCAATGATAGACTCTCTATCATTTATGTAGTAACATTCTTCATTTCTCAAAATTAAATCATAAATACTTCTCAAGTACTTTAGAATAATTTTTATTATATTTCCAATAATTTAATCCTTGATAGGATTAGAATTTGTTAGTCATACTAATAACACTCTCGATGTCTGGCTCATTATACAACTCTTGTATAATTTAGATTTCCTATAGTCATACTATAAGGAATCTATGCCAAACTTTCCTTGGGTATCTAGGGAATCAACCCTCAAAAAGTGGATATCAAAATTATAGAAAATAAAACTTTTGGAATTAGCATCTTGAACTTTTTAACATCTTGTCCAAATATTGACTTAGACATATTAAACATTCTCTTCAATCTATCTCTATAGATATGAATTAAGAAGAATGAAAAACATTTATCTCAAGTCTAAATGAAGAAAGTAATGGTAAAACCATTATACAAATACAAATATATTAATACTTTTACAAACTAATGTGTTATCCATGTACAAAACTTGAGATGATATAACTCATTAGTGTTTTGCATACTTGGGAATTTTCTTAAGACTCTAAGCCTTTAGATTTATTCCATGATTATGTTTTCTTTTTCTAGAGAAAGATAACTAGCATTGACATCTATATGTCAAACTTATAATCATTATGCATTGCTATATCATATATGGCTGTAATAGAATCATCTCATAATTTGCTTGATCATGAATGTAAAAATTTTGTGCATTCATAGAAAGTAAATTATATTTTTCTTAAGATTAGATATTTTACTATCTCATGATTCACTTCATCATGAATATATAACTATTATGTATTCATATAAAGAAATCATATCCTATAAAAAAAATAGATATTCTACTAAACCTTTAGAGCTTATAAGGATAAAACATTTAATTAGTTTTAGACTTTTCACAGGGTTGATCAAATTTTACTTTGCTCATTTTATTGAATATTATTGGATGGCGTTCACCCAATCATTCTATGTTTCTCAATATGTCACTTTCTTGAATAAACACTTTATCAAGAAATAATATCTTTGCTAATAACTCTTTGTTATGCAAAAGGTAGAAATACTATCCTAAACTACCTTTTGGATATCCAACAAACCTTATCTTAATTAAAATTATCTTCTAATTGTCTAAATTTAGCTTATCAAATAAGCTAGATATCTCAATTCAAATTATGAGTAAGAATTTTGATATCTATCCATATCATATCATATATGAATTAAGATTAGATAGACTTTGGAGAAAATTCTATTTAAGAATATATATAGCTATGAATTGCAAATTTCCATAAGGAAATAAACAAAAACTTTTATGGTTCATCATCTATTACAACATATCATATATGTTGTAATTTATTCTTTTGAGTATACCATCACTTATGGTTTTCCTGAAAAAGAATTATGATTATATGCCAATTTTATATTTAGAAAATTCCTCAAAATTTGGTAATCAAGTTCTCCCCACTTTAATCAAATCAAAGGTTTATGAATACTCTTTCTCTTTTGTATGAAATATCTTAATATTTATTTTCCTTTTCATCTTGAATTTTTTGAACATTTCAATAATTCAAATGACCAATTCATTTTATTTACCTTTTTCTGAATGGGTCAATATTATATATTTAGGTAAATACAATGAATCAGGAAAAACTCCCACTAATCATTTCACAAATGGTATTAATGCATCTATATACATAAATTCTAAAACTTCTTTGATTTCTATCCTTTTGTCCAACAAAAGGTGATCTAGTTGCTTTGTGTCACATCCCAACCTTAGAGATATGATGGTCCTAGAACATGGGGAGACATAAGGTCACCCACGCCCGTAGAACCCACTTACATATAAACAAATCATGCCTAGGATCTTACCAAACCTCTTATATTAACTCTTTTAAAACATTTATATGAATACCATAAATTTGCGAAAGACTAAAATAAATCATTACATATAAAATCCATAAGGAAAAATAATATGTATTAATAAGTATCAATCAACATTCCCAGAGCATCTAATGACAAGACTTCATAAAAATTGTATTATTGATAACTTGGACAAGGAATTCCCCAAGCAAAGTAGAATGCTTGAGCCATCACCTTGCCTCCTCACATTTGCTCACCTGGAACCACACAAGGAAAAAAAGGGGTGAGATAGATGATCTCAATGAGTAAACGAAAAGGTATATACATTACCATATATTCCTTTGAAAAAGGAAACATATAGCTTATACATATAGTTCATGTTTTATAATTCATGAATCAGGTTGCAATTTAGCAAGGGTTCAATTTGGCAAGTTTGCAGAAATCACACTTATCACTTATAAAGAGTGAAGGCTATTGCTCTATCACTCAAACACCTTGAGGAGAGGTGGCCTTATACCAAATTCCAACTCCTATCACTTATAAGGCATGAAGCTGATCAGGCTCCATGACTAGAACTGCCCCTTCTAGCTGAGGTGGATACACTACCCCTATCCATTGAGTTAAGACCATGTGCATAGGTTCTGATGATTACCCGTATCGGCATGAGGATTCTGCATAAAGGGTAAAACGTACCATAGCTAGAGCTAATAGTAATCACAATTAACAATATCACATAAGACAACAATAACATGTATTCCAATAACAATAGTGGTTTAGCTTTCAAACAAGAGATATAGTAATAGTGTAGTTCCAGAAAGAATATAAGTTACGTTGTTAATCACAAGAAATTCACATTTGGATAAACAAAATAGTTTTGGACCAAGTGTCCCTTGGCAACCCAAGCATGTCAAAGAATTCATGTAATAATATTTAGAATAAAAAGAACTTGGATTTCAAAGATCACAAAGGCTCACATAACAATATATCACATTCTTATAATACAACATGAAGTTATTCACATTTATAACATGAATGTGGCATTTGCCCACATTGGAAGAATGAATACGATGTTTACTCATCCTGGGGTTCCTTTGCTCCTAGTACACATAGTCCCTTTTGCACTTCTAAAGCTCCTCAAACTCTAATATAACATTTGATTTAATACTTAGTATTTATTTACTCATGATGCTCCTATCCCATAACTACCCTACATATATAGCATACACATACACTTAGAGTCCACACATAAATGTACTCATCACTTGCACATAGCACGTTGACTTTAAAAGTCTTGCATACTTAGGCCTTATAGGCTCTCATGACAACACATTACAATCATATCAATACCTTTTTAAGGTCATCACAATATTATTACCTCAATATCAATTCACTTTAACAATTATCTTAGTTCACTTTACACTTGCATACATGTCAACTTAACAATTAACCTTTCAAGCATCAAGGTTAACTCTTATGATCCCTTTCACTTCATCAACTCAAAACCATATGTTCATCAAGTCATCCTAACATCTAGTTCCAAATTCCCCAATTACATTTGCATTCTAATCACAATATAAGGTTAAGATACCTTAAGTATACATTAAGTATACCATAATGCATTTAAGTTCACCTAGGATCATACCTTCAACTAACATACAATTTTATCATTTATTATACATACATACATGTCAACAATCATCAACACACATCACATAAAATTTATAAACATTGGGATGTTTATATAGGCCGAATGCATCATCAAGATAAAAACCAAATCCTTCTTCTTTTCGCACTTTCCGTCTATTTTAGAAATATGTAAAAACATGGTTTGAATTAAGATTTTTCATGTAAATGTAACAAAATCATTTTAGAATTTAAATTTCATAATAATTGGCCACACTTGGTGTTATTTATACATAAAAATTCAACTTTTGGCTTATAGAGCACAAAACCATGAGTCTTCTTGTTTTTGGTATTTTCTGGTCATTTCAGAAATATGTAAATAGGTTATTTAAACTATTATTTTTCATTCTATCATAGAAAATATCAGTTTAAAACACATCCCTATATGATTCGGTAGCCATAGGTGGGGTTTATACAAAAATTTCCAAGTTTAAAGGCTTAGGTGAAAATCATGAGTTTTCGCGCTTTCCGAGCATTTCGTTCATTTCAACGATAAACAAACACATGATTCAAATCATTATTTTTCATCTAAACAAAACAAATATCATATTAGAGTACTTATTCATACAAATCAGCAGCCATGTGTCCATTCAAGAATAAAATTTTCCAACTTCCAAGTTCTAACACGAAAACCTTGAACTCCTTTGTTTTTTGAAACTTTCCGATCATCATAGAAATATGCAGAAATATTATTTAATCCAATATTTTTCATCAAAACAAATCAAAAATCAGTTTAGAACACAACCATGCACAAATTGCCCCCCCCCCTCCCCCCTTATGATGTTTATGCATAAAAATTGTGATTTTAAGTTATAGAATTCACCTTTAAAGGAATCTTGCGGAAAGAATCATGTTTTCGGTAGAAAATAAATTTTCTCTCCTAAAACTCACCCAAACAGAATTAAATCTATAAAAATCAGTAATCAAATAGTTCAAAATATTTTTCCCATAATTTATTTCATAGAAATCAGTTTAGAAATCGAAAGAGAATAAAAACTTAGGATTACGGTCAAGAAATTGCGAAACGGAAAGGTGTTTTTAATATTTCGGTAGAGAGAAATATTTTGAGAGAGTTTTCTACCAAGATACTGAAAGAATAAGAGAATGGCTGCTAGAACTTTGTTTTGGCCAAAATTTAGGTTATATATTAGGGTTTGGGTGAAATTTCCACTAATACCCTTAATGAATTAGGTTAGGAGGATTTTTGTGTAATGGGCTTTTGGGTATTTAGGCTTTTCCTTTAAATTTTCAGCTGAATAAAATTTAAAAAAAAATATTTTTCTTATTAATTCTGGATCATTTCCCTCAAAATATTTATTTTAAAAAATTTTTAAAAATACTCATAAAATTATTTTATGCTTAAAAGTTGTATAATGCATGAAAATTCAATTTATTTAAAATAAATTCTTTTATGCAAATGCACTCCATGTAAATCATTTATTTCACAATAGCAACACATATTATGCATATTAAGATTAATTTAATATGCCACGTACTCATCAATCGCTTAGATCATAAATTTCCACACAGGCACACACTTAACCTTAATAGTTCTAATTCAAACAATTATTATGAAAATTCCTAGGGTGGGTGTGGGTTGTTACATTCTTCCCCCTTAAAGAAATTTGTCCTCAAATTTAAACCCTTACCTAGTTTCTCTTGAAAAGCTGAGGATGCATCTATTGCATCTCCTCCTCCGCTTCCCAAGTGCACTCATCTATCCTATGATTTTGCCACTGAACCTTAATCATGGGTATCTCCTTATTTCTTAACTTCTTTACTTGTTAATCCATTATAGCTATCGATGACTCCTCATAGGATAGTTGTTCATCTAATGTAATGTCTGGAGGTAAAAGAACGTGCAATGGATCTAATATATACTTCCTTAGCATTGAGATGTGGAACACTGGGTGCACATGCGCCAAAGTTGGAGGCAGGGCAAGTGTAACAACCCACACTCACCCTAGGAATTTTCGTGATAAATTGCTTGAATTAGAATCTATAAGGTTAAGTGTGTGCTTGTGTGAAAATTTGTGATCTAAGTGATTGATGAGTATATGGCATATTAAATTAATTTTAATATGCATAATATGTGTTGCCAATGTGAAATAAATGATTTACATGAAGTGCATTTGCATAAAAGAATTTATTTTAAATAAAATAAATTTTCATGCATAAAACAATTTTTAAGCATAAAATAATTTTATGGGTATTTTTAAATAAATATTTTTGAGGGAAATATTCCAGAATTAAAAAGAAAAACATTATTTTCATTTTAAATCCTTTCAGCCAAAATTTTTAAAGAAAAAGCCCAAATACCCAAAAGCCTACTACACAAAAATGCTACTAACCTATTTCATTAAGGGTAAAAGTGGAAATTCCACTCCAACCCTAATATATATTCTAATTTTCAGCCAAATAAGGGTTTCCAGCAGCCATTCCCTTATTCTTTCTATATTATGGCAGAAAAACCTCTCAAAATAATTCTCTCTACCGAAATATTGAAAACACTTTACCGTTTCACGATTTTGTGATCGTAATCGTAAGTTTTTATTCTCTTTTGCTTTCTAAACTGTTTTCTAAGAAATAAATTATGGGAAAATTATTTTGAACTATTTGATTACTGATTTCTACAGATTCAATTATGTTTGAGTGAATTTTTGGGAGAGAAAATTTATTTTCTACTGAAAACACGATTCTTTCCACAAGATTTCTACAAAGGTGAATTCTATAATTTAAAATCGCAATTTTATTGCATGAACATCATAAGGGGGGGGGGGGGGGTGTGATTTGTACTTGTTTGCATTCTAAACTGATTTTTGATTTTTTTTGATAAAAAATATTGCATGAAATAATATTTCTGCATATTTTTGTGATGACCAAAAAGTTTCAAAAAACAAAGGAGTTCAAGGTTTTCGTGTTAGGACTTGGAAATTGAAAAATTTTATTCTTTCATGAATACATGGCTGCCAATTTGTGTGAATTGGTGCACTAATATGATATTTGTTTTGTTTAGATGAAAAATAATGACTTGAATCATGTGTCTATTTATCGCTGAAATAAACGAAATGCGCGGAAAGTGCGGAAGCTCATGATTTTTCACCTAAGCCTTTGAACTTGGAATTTTTTTGTATAAACCCTACCTATGGCTGCTGATTCATTGAGGAATGCATTCTAAAATGATATTTTCAATGATTGAATGAAAAATAATGGTTTAAACAACCTGTTTGCATATTTCTGAAATGACCGGAAAATACCAAAAATAAGAAAACTTATGTTTTGTGCACTATAATGCAAAAGATTGAATTTTTCTATATTACTAACACCAATAGTGGCTGATTCTTATGGATTTGGATTCTAAAATGATTTTTGTTATGTTTACATGAAAAATCTTGGTTCAAACTATGTTTTTACATATTTCTGAAATAAACGGAAAACATGGAAAGAAGAAGAATTTGGTTTTCACCTTAAGGATGCATTCGGCCTACATGAACAATTGTGTCCAAATGTTTATAAATTTTATGTGATGTGTCTTGATGAATGTTGACATGTATGTATGTATAATAGATGATGAAATTACATGTTAGTTGAAGGTATGGTCCTGGATGAGCTTAAATGCATTATGGTATACTTAAGGTATTCTTAAGGTATCTTAACCTTGTATTGTGATTAGAATGCAAATGTGATTGAGGAATTTGGACCTAGATGTCATGATGACTTGATGATGAATATATGGTTATGAGTTAATGAAGTGAAAGTGATCATAAGAGTTAAGCATGATGTTTGAAGGATTAATTATTAAGTTGACATGTATGGAAGTGTAAAGTGAACTAAGATAATTGACAAGTGAATTGATATTGGGGTAATGATAATGTGATGACCTTAAAAAGGTATTGATATGATTGCAATGTGTTTACATGTGAGCCTATAAGGCCTAGATATGCAAGACTTTTAAGTCAATGTGATATGTGCAAGTGATGAGTACACCTATGTGTGAACTCTAAGTGTATGTGTATGTTATATGTACATGGGTAGTTATGGGATAGGAACATCATGAGTAAATAAATACTAAGTATTAAATCAAATATTATGTTAGAGTTTGAGGAGCCTTAAAAGTGCAAAGGGGACTATGAGTACTAGGAGTACAGGAACCCCAAGGTGAGTAAATACAATGTTTTTGTTACAAGTGTGAGTAAACACTATGTTCATGCTACAAGCATGAGTAAACATCGTATTCATGTTATAATTGTAAACAACATTTTGTTGTGTTACAAGAATGTGATATTTTGATATGTGAACCTTTGTGATCTTTAAAACCCAAGTTCTTTCTATTTTAAATTTTATGATTTCTTTGTTAAGCTTGGGTTGCCAAAGGACATTTGGTCCAAAACTATTTTATTGTCCAATGAGAACTTTTTGTGAATGACACCCTAACTTGTATTCTTTCTGGAACTACACTTTCATTGTATTATTGTTGAAAGCCAAACCACTATTATTATTGAAATACATGTTATTATTGCCTTATGTGATATTGTTAATTGTGTTTACCAATAGCTCTAGCTATAGTACCTTAACCCTTTATGCAGAATCCTCATGCCGATGCAGGTAATCATTGGAACCTATACACATGGTCTTAACCCGATGGATAGGGGTAGTGTATCCACCTCAGCTAGAAGGGGCGGTTCTAGCCATGGAGCCTGATCAGCTTCACGCTTTCTAAGTGATGGGAGTTGGAATTTGGCAAAGGCCACCTCTCCTCGATGTGTTTGGAGTGAATTGAGTATAGTCTTCACTCCATAAGTGTTATAAGTGTGATTTCTGCAAACTTGCTAAATTGAACCCTTGCTAAAGTGCAACCTGATTCATGTGTTATAAACCATGAACTATGTGTATAAGCTACATGTTTCCTTTCAAAGGAATATGTGATAATGTTTGTGCCCTTTTCGTTTACTCATTGAGATCATCTATCTCACCCCTTTTTCCTTATGTGGTTCGAGGTGAGCAAATGTGAGGAGGCAAGGTGATGGCTCAAGCATTCTACTTCGCTTGGGGAATTCCTTGTCTGAGTTATCAGTAATACTACATTTATGAAGTCTTGTCTTTAGATGCTCCAGGAATGTTAATTGATACTATAGAGATTTATATTATTTTCCCTATGGATTTTATATGTAACGATTTACTTTAAGTCTTTTGCAAATTATGATATTTATCTAAATGTTTTAAATGATTTAATGAAGAAGGTTCGATAAGATCCTAGGCATGATTGTTATATGTTAATGGGTTCTACAGGTGTGGGTGACCTTATGTCTCCCCATGTTCTAGGACCGTCGTATCTCATAAGGTTGGGATGTGACAAAGGTGGTATCAGAGCTGTAGTTTTTTTAAAGTCTAGCTTTGGGTTGTTTTATATGAGTTGCTTAAGTAAAATCCTAAAGCATTGGAATTTTCCTATCATGTCACTTGCAGTCTATCGCTAGCCTAGTTTCGCGAAATCCTAGTAGATTAGTAATCATTGTTATTGTTTGCTTGCCTTACGATTCTTTTGACAGATGACCAAGAAGATTATGCCTGCTCGAGGACCACGACCTAAAGCACCCCGTGTGACTTGTAAGAGGACTTGGCCAAAGATGCTCGAGAAAGTTGTAACTGTGACTCGCCCTACGAAAGAGAAGACCCTTGACGAAGAAGAGGACCCCGAGGTGCGCTTAGATCCTGATTAGGTATATAGTAAGGTTCAAAAATTAGAGGATAACTATTCATACTTGAAAGAGGAAAACCAACATCTTAAGATAATGATTCAAGCATTAAGAGACGATATGGAGCAGCTCAAGTCAGGGATTGTTGAGCATAGAGGGGACTACTCGCCAGTGAGGTCTGCATCTTCAGCTAATCACCGTCAAGATAGAGATCTTCTTTGCTATCGATGTGGCAGCAGTGGCCATGTCGCTCTTGATTGCTCTGGAGGTGGACACGATAATTAGGTCAAGTAGATATGATGATCGATGTAACGGCATAGCACTTTATATGATATGAATGATTTTCCTTGATTGCTTAGTACATAGGATGAGATGATTTCCTTCATTATTATGCTATAGTGTGATATTATGAGATATATGCTATATGATTATGATATGTGGTATGTGCAAAACTGTGTGATATGTGATTATATATGACATGTGCTTAGTGATGTGACATGGTAAATGCATGATAATGTGTGCTAGGATAAGGGGGAGGATCAATGGGTTAGGATAGGGGATTAATACTTAATTCTCTTATTATGATAGACAGAATGCCTCCCAAGAAGAAAGTTCGCACAGTCACCCAATCCGTTAGGGCTAATGACGATGTTATATCAGACACTGCATCGAATGCTGCCTCTGTACCTATACGGTTAAGAGAAAGATCCAACTCGAGGGCACCGACCATGGGCTCTAGTAAGCAAGCAACTTTGTAAGAAGT
This sequence comes from Reutealis trisperma, assembly GCA_947687605.1. Classification (NCBI taxonomy): domain Eukaryota; kingdom Viridiplantae; phylum Streptophyta; class Magnoliopsida; order Malpighiales; family Euphorbiaceae; genus Reutealis; species Reutealis trisperma. Next base: position 280,802 of record CANTUT010000041.1, on the reverse strand, counting down.
GCATGCCATGCATGAAGAAATGAAGATTTGTGCAAGGAACTGGATGAACTACAAGCTCAAAGGCGGGAAGCGCCACCGACTCAAGAAAGGAATGGAGTTACGCTGCCTGCGGTGGTGACACCTGCTCGGAGAGAGAGGAAATGACTACCTGATGAGGGGATGACTATGGCGAAATTTAAGAAGCTGCAACCACCTACTTTTTATGGTGAGGAAGGAGATGACCCTCATGAATTTTTAGATGAGATGGATAAACTAGTCTGTCATTTATCTTGCTCAGATGCTCGAGTGATTGAGTTGGTAGGACTCCAACTCAAGAAAGAAGCTTGGTATTGGTATGAGAGGAATATCAAAGAATGACTTTATGGAGCTGGCCTACCTACATGGGCAGAATTTAAGCAAGAAGTAATGGATTAGTTCTTGCCAGAAGAAAAAAGACAAGATAGGGCATTACAGTTCGAACAACTAAAGCAAAGGCCAGGAATGTCTATGTCAGATTATGCTAAGGAGTTTAACCGACTTAGTCATTTCACTGTCAACATCATCCCTACCAAAGTAAGTCACATCAATCATTTCCTTAGAGGACTGATTGCACCTCTATTCAATTCATTGGCAGCAACCGAGTTTCCGACCTTAGCCAAGCTCATAGACAAGGCCAAGGTCATGGAAAAGAGATACAAGGCGGAGAGAGCCGAACGAGCTGAACGAGACTAGAAGGGAAGGCATAAGAACAAAGGTCATAAAGGATAACATGGAAATGGAGGGGAGCAAAGGAAGGAGTTTCCACTATCAGGACCACGAAATGGCCAAACTAAACAAGAGATCCCCACATGTGGCAAATGTGGCAGGAAACATCCTGGAGTCTGCCGGAAAGATACTGGCGCTTACCTTAAGTGTGGGTAAATGGGGCATTTCATAAAGGACTGCCCTCAGATAAGGAGCCAAGGGAGTGGGACCACGGTACGACCACAACCCAAGCCATTCCAAACGCAAGGACAAGGAGTCAAGGACAAAGGACCAAGGTTGGGAATGCACCGACGATAGAGAATAAGGGCAAGGGTCCAGTCTTTGTGTTAAATCTGCAAGAGGCTCGTGATTCGCACACCACTATCATAGGTATCATCCCCATCCAAAGTTCTAGCACAAAATGTTTAATTGATTCTGGTGCTACCCACTCGTTGTGTTGCCTTATTTTGCTAAGCATTTGGGTATAGATAAGGAATTGATGAGTGAACCGTTAGTAATAGCAACTCCTTTAGGGGAAGTTATGGAAGTGAAGTATGAGTATAAGGGCTATGATGTAGACATTAATGGACAAACACTTCCTGTAGTATTACTAGAATTGGACGTACTAGAATTCGATGTGATATTAGGGATGGATTGGTTGTATGAGCATGGAGCTCGTATCGACTGTAGGAAGAAACTTGTCAAGTTTCGAACTAGAGACAGGAAGGAGTTTGTGTACCAAGGAGATAGGAATGAGAATCCTTTAAACTTGATATTAGCCTTAGGAGCAAGGCGGATGTTAAAGAAAGGATGCCAAGCGTATCTAGCTCACTTAGTTGACACTAACAAAGAAACTGCCATTCGAGACAAGAGCATTCCAGTAGTGGACGAGTTCATGGATGTGTTTCCAGAAGATTTACCCGGATTACCCCCCTGATCTTGAGATCGAGTTCAACATCGAATTCCTACCCGGTATGCAACCGATATCGATATCGCCGTATCGCATGGCACCAATGGAGCTGAAGGAGTTAAAGACGCAATAGCATGATCTGCTCGATAAGGGCTTCATTCGACCAAGTAGTTCACCATGGGGCGCTCCAGTGTTGTTTGTGAAAAAGAAAGATGGATCATTTCGAATATGCATCGACTATCATCAACTTAACAAAGTCACTATGAAGAATAGATACCCGTTGCCGAGGATCGATGATCTTTTTAATCAACTGCAAGGAGCTGGCCACTTCTCTAAGATTGACTTAAGATCTGGCTATCATTAACTAAAGATTCGAGGAGAAGATATCTGCAAGACTGCTTTTCATACTAGATATGGACACTACGAGTTCACAGTTTTGCTATTTGGTTTGACGAATGCTCCTGCTGCTTTCATGGACTTGATGAATTGAGTTTTCAAGCCATTCCTTGACAAGTTTATGATCATGTTCATTGATGACATCCTGATCTATTCAAGGAATAAAGAGGAACATGAGGAACATCTGAGGATCGTACTTCAAACGTTACGTGATCACCAACTCTATGCCAAGTTATCTAAGTGTGAGTTTTGGATGGAGTCGGTCAACTTTCTTAGACATGTAGTAAGTAAGGAAGGAATTCAAGTTGATCCTAAGAAAGTTGAGGCAGTAGCGAATTGGCCAAGGCCCACAACAGTTTCTAAAGTACGAAGTTTCTTGGGCATGGCAGGATATTATCATAGATTCATACAGGACTTTTTTAAGATAGCAGCCCCATTGACCAAGTTGACAAGAAAACAAGTTAAGTTCAATTGGGAAGAGTCCTGTGACAAGAGTTTTCAAAAACTCAAAGAGTGTTTGGTATCGGCACCAGTCTTGACATTACCTAAAAGAGAAGAAGGATTCACGGTCTATTGCGACGCTTTGAGAGTAGGACTTGGGTGTGTCTTGATACAAAATGGTAAAGTCATCACCTATGCATCATGACAACTAAAGAGACATGAAGTGAATTACCCTACTCATGGGTTAGAATTAGTTGCGGTAGTGTTCTCTCTGAAGATCTGGAGACATTACATGTATGGGATGAAGTGTGAGATCTACACGGATCATAAGAGCCTTCAATATATCCTAAGCCAAAGAGACCTCAATCTAAGACAAAGGAGATGGATCAAACTATTGAAGGATTATGACTGTCAGATTCTCTATCATCCCGAGAAGGCAAATGTAGTGGCAGATGCCTTGAGTCGAAAGTCGATGGGAAGCCTAGCCCATGTGGATGTGAGGAAAAAGGCTGATTGTGAAGGAGCTAAAGGAAATGTTTAATCAAGGATTGAGATTGGAGATTGGAGGATCAAAAGTTCTATTGGCACATTTCCAAGTGAGATCTAAGTTAATGGAAGAAATAAGGAATTCGCAAGATAGAGACCCATACTTGGTGAAGTTGAAGGATGAGACGAGAGAAGGAAAGAATCCTGAGTTTGAGATTGTCAATGGAGTTTTAAAGTGTAAGAATACAGTATGCGTGCTTGATGTGGATGGACTAAAGGAAAGGATATTGATGGAGGCACATCAGACACCTTACTGCACTGATCCTGGAACTACCAAGATGTACCACGACGTGAAAGCTAATTATTGGTGGCCTGGATTGAAGAAAGATGTAGCTAAGTTTGTAGCATCCTGCTTGACTTGCCAACAAGTCAAGTACGAACATCAACGACCCTCAGGATTGCTACAAGAGATTCGATTACCCGAATGGAAATGGGAGTGCATCACTATGGACTTCATTGTTGGTTTACTTAGAACCTCCAAAGGATATGATTCTATATGGGTCATAGTAGATAGATTGACAAAGTTTGCCCATTTCCTAGGAGTTAAAACCACTTATTTTTTAGCTCAATATGCGCAGTTATATATAGATGAGATCGTGAAACTACATAGAGTGCCAGTTTCTATCATCTCCGATCGAGGAACGCAATTCACCTCAAGGTTCTGGCAAAAGTTGCAAGAAGCGTTAGGAACACAATTAGATTTTAGTATGGCGTTTCACCCTCAAACGGACAGCCAATTTGAAAGAATGATTTAGACACTTGAGGACATGCTAAGGATGTGTGTCTTGGATTTTGGTGGTAGCTGGGATAAGTATTTACCCCTGATTGAATTCGCCTACAACAATAGCTATCATTCGTCCATTGGCATGGCGCCATACGAAGCATTGTATGGGAGAAAGTGTCGTTCTCTGATTTGTTAGATTGAAACTAGAGACAAGCATAAAGAAATGCCTGAATTGCTTAAGGAGACCACCGAGAAAGTACCAATAATTTAAGATTAACTGAAGACAGCATTTAATCGACAAAAGAGTTATGCGGAACCTAAGCGAAAGGAAGTCCAATTCGTCGTGGGAGATCATGTATTCTTAAAGGTCTCACCAATGAAAGGAGTTATGAGATTTGGCAAGAAAGGAAAATTATCACCTCGTTTTGTAGGTCCTTTCGAAATCTTAGATAAGGTTGGAGAAGTGTCTTATAGACTTGCCTGACCCCCAGCTTTGGCGCATGTACACCCAGTGTTCCACATTTCCATGTTAAGGAAATATGTGTCTGATCCATCGCACGTTCTTTTACCTCCAGACATTATGTTAGATGAACAACTATCTTATGAGGAGTCACCAATAGCTATAGTGGATCGACAAGTAAAGAAGTTAAGAAATAAGGAGATACCCATGATTAAGGTTCAGTGGCGAAATCATGGGATAGATGAGTGCACTTGGGAAGCGGGGGAGGAAATGCGACAAAAGCATCCTTAACTTTTCAAGAATAACTAGGTAAGGGTTTAAATTCAAGGATGAATTTCCTTAAAGGGGGAGAATGTAACAAACCACACCCACCTTAGGAATTTTCATGATAAATTGCTTGAATTAGAATCTATAAGGTTAAGTGTGTGCTTGTGTGAAAATTTGTGATCTAAGTGATTGATGAGTATGTGGCATATTAAATTAATTTTAATATGCATAATATGTGTTGGCAATGTGAAATAAATGATTTACATGAAGTGCATTTACATAAAAGAATTTATTTTAAATAAAATGAATTTTCATGCATAAAACAATTTTTAAGCATAAAATAATTTTATGGGTATTTTTAAAACATTTTTAAATAAATATTTTTGAGGGAAATATTCCAAAATTAAAAATAAAAATATTATTTTCATTTTAAATCCTTTCAGCCAAAATTTTTAAAGAAAAAACCCAAATACCCAAAAGCCCACTACACAAAAATGCTCCTAACCTATTTCATTAAGGGTAAAAGTGGAAATTCCACTCCAATCCTAATATATATTCTAATTCTCGGCCAAATAAGGGTTTCCAGCAGCCATTCCCTTATTCTTTCTGTATTCTGGCAGCAAAAACTCTCAAAATAATTCTCTCTACCGAAATATCGAAAACACTTTACCGTTTCGCGATTTCATGATCGTAATCGTAAGTTTTTATTCTCTTTCGCTTTCTAAACTGTTTTCTATGAAATAAATTATGGGACAATTATTTTGAACTGTTTGATTATTGATTTCTATAGATTCAATTCTATTTGAGTGAATTTTTGGGAGAGAAAATTTATTTTCTACTGAAAACACGATTCTTTCTGCAAGATTTCTCCAAAGGTGAATTCTATACCTTAAAATCACAATTTTATTGCATAAACATCATAAGGGGGGAGGGGAGGCAATTTGTACTCATTTGCATTCTAAACTAATTTTTGATTTGTTTTGATGAAAAATATTGCATCAAATAATATTTCTGCATATTTCTGTGATGACCAAAAAGTTTCAAAAAACAAAGGAGTTCAAGGTTTTCGTGTTAGGACTTGGAAATTGAAAAATTTTATTCTTTCATGAATACATAGCTGCCAATTTTTGTGAATTGGTGTACTAATATGATATTTGTTTTGTTTAGATGAAAAATAATGACTTGAATCATGTGTCTATTTATCATTGAAATAAACGAATGCGCGGAAAGCGCGCAAACTCATGATTTTTCACCTAAGCCTTTGAACTTGGAATTTTTTTGTATAAACCCTACCTATGGCTGCTGATTCTTTGAGGAATGCATTCTAAACTGATATTTTCAATGATTGAATGAAAAATAATGGTTTAAACAACCTGTTTGCATATTTCTGAAATGACCGGAAAATACTGAAAATAAGAAAACTTATGTTTTGTGCACTATAATGCAAAAGATTGAATTTTTCTATATTACTAACACCAATAGTGGCTGATTCTTATGGATTTGGATTCTAAAATGATTTTTGTTATGTTTACATGAAAAATCTTGGTTCAAACTATGTTTTTACATATTTTTGAAATAAACGGAAAACATGAAAAGAAGAAGAATTTGGTTTTCACCTTAATGATGCATTTGGCCTACATGAACAATTGTGTCCAAATGTTTATAAATTTTATATGATGTGTCTTGGTGAATGTTGACATGTATGTATGTATAATAGATGATGAAATTACATGTTAGTTGAAGGTATGGTCCTAGATGAGCTTAAATGCATTATGGTATACTTAAGGTATACTTAAGGTATTTTAACCTTGTATTGTGATTAGAATGCAAATGTGATTAAGGAATTTGGAGCTAGATGTCATGATGACTTGATGATGAATATATGGTTATGAGTTAATGAAGTGAAAGGGATCATAAGAGTTAAGCATGATGTTTGAAGGATTAATTGTTAAGTTGACATGTATGGAAGTGTAAAGTGAACTAAGATAATTGACAAGTGAATTGATATTGGGGTAATGATAATGTGATGACCTTAGAAAGGTATTGATATGATTGCAATGTGTTTACATGTGAGCCTATAAGGCCTAGATATGCAAGACTTTTAAGTCAACGTGATATATGCAAGTGATGAGTACACCTATGTGTGAACTCTAAGTGTATGTGTTTGTTATATGTACATGGGTAGTTATAGGATAAGAACATCATGAGTAAATAAATACTAAGTATTAAATCAAATATTATGTTAGAGTTTGAGGAGCCTTAAAAGTGCAAAGGGGCTATAAGTACTAGGAGCAAAGGAACTCCAAGGTGAGTAAAGACAATGTTTTTGTTACAAGTGTGAGTAAACACTATGTTCATGCTACATGCATGAGTAAACATCGTATTCATGTTATAATTGTAAACAATATTTTGTTGTGTTACAAGAATGTGATATTTTGATATGTGAACCTTTGTGATCTTTGAAACCCAAGTTCTTTCTATTTCAAATTTTATGATTTCTTTGTTAAGCTTGGGTTGCCAAAGGACATTTGGTCCAAAACTATTTTGTTGTCCAATGAGAACTTTTTGTGAATGACACCCTAACTTGTTTTCTTTCTGGAACTACACTTTCATTGTATTATTCTTGAAAGCCAAACCACTATTGTTATTGAAATACATATTATTGTTGCCTTATATGATATTGTTAATTGTGTTTACCAATAGCTCTAGCTATGGTACCTTTACCTTTTATGCACAATCCTCGTGCCGATGCAGGTAATCATCAGAACCTGTGCACATGGTCTTAACCAGATGGATAGGGGTAGTGTATCCACCTCAGCTAGAAGGGGCGATTCTAGCCGTGGAGCCTGATCAGCTTCATGCTTTCTAAGTGATGGGAGTTGGAATTTGGCAAAGGCTGCCTCTCCTCGATGTGTTTGGAGTGAATTGAGTATAGTCTTCACTCTATAAGTGTTATAAGTGTGATTTCTGCAAACTTGCTAAATTGAACCTTTGCTAAAGTGCAACCTGATTCATGAGTTATAAACTATGAACTATGTGTATAGCTATGTGTTTCCTTTCAAAGGAATATGTGATAATGTATATGCCCTTTTCGTTTACTCATTGAGATCATCTATCTCACCCCTTTTTCCTTGTGTGGTTCCAGGTGAGGAAATGTGAGGAGGCAAGGTGATGGCTCAAGCATTCTACTTCACTTGGGGAATTCCTTGTCCGAGTTATCGATAATACTATGTTTATGAAGTCTTGCCTTTAGATGCTCCGGGAATGTTAATTGATACTATAGAGATTTATATTATTTTCCCTATGGATTTTATATGTAACGATTTACTTTAAGTCTTTCGCAAATTATGGTATTTATCTAAATGTTTTAAATGAGTTAATGAAGAAGGTTTGGTAAGATCCTAGGCATGATTGTTATATGTTAATGGGTTCTATGGGCGTGGGTGACCTTATGTCTCCCCATGTTCTAGGACCGTCATATCTCATAAGGTTAGGATGTGACAGCAAGTCTATAAGATACTTCTCCAACTTTATCTAAGATTTTAAAAGGACCAATGAAATGAGATGATAATTTCCCTTTCTTGCCAAATCTCATAACTCCTTTCATTGGCGAGACCTTTAAGAATACGTGATCTCCCATGGCGAATTGGATTTCCTTTCGCTTAGGGTCCGCATAACTCTTTTGCCGATTGAATGCCATCTTCTGCGATCTTGAATTAATGGTACTTTCTCGATAGTCTCTTTAAGCAATTTGGGCATTTCTATATGCTTGTCTCCAAGCTCAATCTAATAAATTAGAGAATGAAATCTTCTCCCATACAATGCTTCGTATGGCGCCATGCCAATGGATGAATGATAGCTATTGTTGTAGGCGAATTCAATCAAGGGTAAATACTTATCCTAGCTACTGCCAAAGTCCAAGACACACATCCTTAGCATATCTTCAAGTGTCTGAATTGTTTTTTCAGACTGGCCATCCATTTGAGGGTGAAACGCCGTACTAAAATCTAGTTGTGTTCCTAACGCTTCTTGTAACTTCTGCCAGAACCTTGAGGTGAATTGAGTTCCTCGATCTAAGATGATAGAAATTGGTACTCCATGTAGTTTCATGATCTCATCTATATACAATTTCGCATACTGAGCTGCAGAATATGTGGTCTTAACTCCTAGAAAATGAGTAGACTTTGTTAATCTATCCACTATGATCCATATAGAATCATGTCCTTTGGAGGTTCTAGGCAAACCAACAATGAAGTCCATAAGGATGCGTTCCCACTTCCATTCAGGTAGTCGAATCTCTTGTAGCAATCCTGAGGGTCGCTGATGTTCATACTTGACTTGCTGGCAAGTTAGGTAGGATGCTACAAACTTAGCCACATCTTTCTTCAAACTAGGCCACCAATAGTTAGCTTTCACATCATGATACATCTTGGTAGTTCCAGAATGAGTACAGTAAGGTGTCTGATGTGCCTACTTCAATATCCTTTCCTTTAGTCCATCCACATCAGGCACGCATACTTTATTTTTGCACTTTAAAATTCCATTGACTTCCTCAAACTCAGAGTTCTTTCCTTCTCTCATCTCATCCTTCAACTTCACCAAGTATGGGTCCTTATCTTGTGAATCCCTTATTTCTTCCATTAACTTAGACCTTATTTGAAAATGAGCCAATAAAACTCTTGATCCTCCAATCTCTAGTTTCAATCCTTGATTAAACAATTCCTTTAGTTCCTTCACGATCGGCCTCTTTCTCACATCCATATGAGTTAGGCTTCCTATTGACTTTTGACTCAAGGCATCTGCCACTATGTTCGCCTTCTCGGGATGATAGAGGATCTGACAGTCATAATCCTTTAATAGTTTAATCTGTCTCCTTTGTCTCAAGTTGAGGTCTCTTTGGCTCAAGATGTACTGAGGACTCTTATGATCCGCGTAGATCTCACACTTCGTCCCATACATGTAATGTCTCCAGATCTTTAGAGCAAACACTATTGTAGCTAATTCTAAATCATGAGTAGGGTAATTCACTTCATGTCTCTTTAGTTGTCATGATGCATAGGCAATGACTTTACCATTTTGCATCAAAACACACCTAAGTCCTACTCTCGAAGCATCGCAATAGATACTGAATCCTTCTGCTCCTTCTGGTAATGTCAAAACTGGAGCCAATACCAATCACTCCTTGAGCTTCTTAAAACTCTTCTCATAGGACTCTTCCCAATTGAACTTAACTTACTTTCTAATCAACTTGGTCAATGGGGCTGCTATCTTAGAAAAGTCCTGTACGAATCTATGGTAATATCCCACCATGCCTAAGAAACTTCGTACTTCTGAAACTGTTGTGGGCCTTGGCCAATTTGCTACTGCTTCAACTTTCTTAGGATCAACTTGAATTCCTTCCTTACTTACTACATGTCCAAGAAAGTTGACAAACTCCATCCAAAACTCACACTTGGATAACTTAGCATAGAGTTGGTGCTCACATAATGTTTGAAGCATAATCCTCAGATGTTCTTCATTTTCCTCTTTATTCTTTGAGTAAATCAGGATGTCGTCAATGAATATGATCATGAATTTGTCATGGAATGGCTTGAATACTTGATTCATCAAGTCCATGAATGTAGCAGGAGCATTCGTCAAGCCGAATGGTAAAACTGTGAATCATAGTTTCCATATCTAGTACGGAAGGCAGTCTTGTAGATATCTTCTCCTCGGATCTTTAGTTGATGATAGCCCGACCTTAAGTCAATTTTAGAGAAGTGACCAGCTCCTTGCAGTTGATCAAAAAGATCATCGATTCTCAGTAATGGGTATCTATTCTTCATAGTGACTTTGTTAAGTTGACGATAGTCGATGCACATTCGGAACGAGCCATCTTTCTTCTTCACGAACAACAATAGAGCACCCCATGGCGAACTGCTTAGTCGAATGAGGCCCTTATCAAGTAGATCATGCAATTGCATCTTTAACTCCTTCAGCTCCATCGGTGCCATATGATATGGCGGTATTGATATCGGTTGCATACTGGGTAGTAGTTCGATGTTGAACTCGATCTCACGATCAGGGGGTAGTCCAAGTAAATCTTCTGGAAAGACATCCATGAACTCGTCCACTACTGGAATGCTCTCATCTCGAATGGCAGCTTCTTTGCTAGTGTCGATTACATGGCCTAGATACGCTTGACATCTTTTCCTTAACATCTGCCTCGCTTCTAAGGCTGATATCAAGTTCAGAGGATTCTCATTCCTATCTCCTTGGTACACAAACTCCTTCTCATCTCTAGTTTGAAACTCAACAAGTTTCTTTCTATAGTCAATACGAGCTCCATGCTCATACAACTAGTCCATCCTTAATATCACATCAAATTCTTGTACGTCCAATTCTAACAACACTACTGGAAGTGTCTGTCCATTAATGTCTACATCACAACCCTTATACTCATACTTTACTTCCATCACTTCCCCTAAAGGAGTTGCTATTACTAATGGTTCACTCATTAATTCCTTATCTATACCCAAGTACTTAGCAAAACAAGGCAACATAAAAGAATGGGTAGCACCAGAATCAATTAAACATTTTGCACTAGAACTTTGGATAGGGATGATACCTATGATGGTGGTGTGTGAATCGCAAGCCTCTTGTGGATTTAACGCGAAGACTCGACCCTTGCCTTTATTTTCTATCATCGGTGCATTCCCAACCATTGGCCCCTTGTCCTTGACTCTTTGTCCTTGTATTTGGAATGGCTTAGATTGTGATCGAACTATGGTCCCATTCCTTTGACTCCTTATCTGAGGGCAGTCCTTTATGAAGTGCCCCATTTGCCCACACCTAAGGCAAGCACCACTATCCTTCCGACAGATTCCAGGATGTTTCTTTCCACATTTGCCGCAAGTGGGGATTTCTTGCTTAGTCTGACCATTTCGTGGTCTAAATGATGAAAACTCCTTCTTTTGTTCTCCTCTATTTCCATACTATCTTTTATGACCTTTGTTCTTATGCCTTCCCTTCTGGTCTCGTTTAGCTCATTTGGCTCTCTCCGCCTTGTATCTTTTCTCCATGACTTTAGCCTTGTCTACGAGCTTAGCTAGGGTTGAAAATTCGGTTGCTGCCAATGAATTAAACAGAGGTGTGATTAGTCCTCTAAGGAAATGATTGACGCGACTTGCTTTGATAGGAACAATGTTGACAGCGACTAAGTTGGTTAAACTCCTTAGCATAATCCGACACGGACATTCCTAGCCTTTGCTTCAGTTGCTCAAATTGCAATGCCCTATCTTTCCTTTCTCCTTCTGGCAAGAACTAATCCATTACTTATTGCTTAAACTCTGCCCACGTAGGTGGGTCAGACTCGTAAAGTCGTTCTTCGATACTCCTCTCATACCAGTACTAAGCTTCTTTCTTGAGTTGGAGTCCTACCAACTCGATCACTCGAGCATCTGAGCAAGATAAACGACGGACTAGCTTATCCATCTCATCCAAAAATTCTTGAGGGTCATCTCCTTCTTCACCACAAAAGGTAAGCGATTGCAGTTTCTTAAACTCCGCCTTTTCCTCTCTCTCCGAGCAGGTGTCACTACCGTAGGTGGCGTAACTCCATTTTTTTCTTGAGTTGGCGGTGCTTCTCACCTTTGAGCTCATAGCTCATCCAGTTCCTTTCATAAATCTCTCATTTCTTCGCGCATGGTGTGCACTTCTTGTGAAGATGCTTGCTCACTAGAGCCCATAGTAAGTGCCCTCGAGTTGGATCTTTCTCTTGACTGTATAGGTGTAGAGGTAGCATTCGATGTGGTGTCTAATATAACATCATCATTAGCCCTAACGGATTAGGCAACTGTACTTGGGAGGCATTCTATCTATCATAATAAGGGAATTTAGTACTAATCCCCTATCTTAACCCATTTAATCTCCCCTTATCCTAGCACACATTATCATGCATTTCCCATATCACATCACTAAGCATATGTCATGTATGAATAGTTATCCTACAAGAGTGATATGGCCACTGCTGCCACATCGGTAGCAAAGAAGATCTCTATCTTGATGGCAATTAGCTGAAGATGCAGACCTCACTAGCAAGTAATCTCCTCTATGCTCAACAATCCCTAAACTGAGTTGCTCCATATCCTCTCTTAGTGCATGAATCATGACCCTAAGACGTCGATTTTCCTCCTTCAAGTATGAATAGTTATCCTCCAATTTTTGAACCATACTATATACCCAATTAGGATCTAAGCGCTCTTCAGGGTCCTCATCTTCATTAGGGGTCTTCTCTTTCATGGGGTGAATCACAGTTACAACTTTCTTGAATTTCTCCGGCCAAGTCCTCTTACAGGTCATGTGGGGTGCCCTAGGTTACGGTCCTCAAGCAGGCGTAATCTTCTTAGTCATTTGTCAAAAGAATCATAAGACAGGCAAACAATAACAAGGATTACTAAAATCTACTAAGATTTCGTGAAACTATGCTAACGATCTTTTCTTTGGTTTCGAGGCTAATGATCTTTTCTTTGGTTTCGAGGCTAATGATCTTTTCTTTTGGGATATTAATTGGAGTCAATTTGGGTTTTTCCCTTAATCTTTTCCTAAATAAAATAAAGTTAAGGTGGCAACTCTTTTCAAAATCAACCTATCTAAACTTGAGGGTTCCATCATGAGTTCAAACCCAAATGAGCATTTCAATCCTACTTAGCAAATTAGACTAGTGCTCGAGTGAGGCTTCACAATAATAATTTCTAACGTTTGGAGTTTCTTGGGTATGGCAGGCTATTATCGCAGATTTGTACAGGACTTTTCTAAGATAGCAGCATTATTGACCAAGTTGAGCAGAAAACAAGTTAAGTTTAATTGGGAGTAGTCCTATGAAGAGAGTTTCCAAAAGCTAAAGAAGTGTTTGAGAATAGCCTCAATCTTGGCTTTACCTGAAGGTGAAAAAGGGTTCACGGTCTACTATGATGCTTCAAGAGTAGGACTTGGATGCTTCCTAATGCAAAATGGTAAAGTCATCACCTATGCATCACGACAACTCAAGAACCATGAATTGAATTACCCTACTCACAAATTGGAATTGGCCGCAATAGTGTTTGCTCTAAAGATCTAGAGACATTACATGTATGGAACAAAGTGTGAGATCTACATGGACCATAAGAGTCTTCAGTACATCTTGAGCCAAATTGACCTCAACCTAAGGAAGAGGAAATGGGTTGAACTGCTAAAGGACTATGATTGCCAGATTCTTTACCATCCCAAAATGGCTAACATTGTAATGGATACTTTAAGCCAAAAATCGATGGGATGCTTAGCCCATTTGACTGTGCACAAGAGGCTAATCATAAAGGTGTTGAAAGGATTGTTTAGTCATGCCTAACTTGTTAACAAGTCAAGTATGAACATTAATGACCCTCTATGCTGCTATAGGAGATTAAGTTACCTAAATGGAAGTGGGAGCGTATCATGATGGACTTCATAGTTGGGTTATCTAGAACCTCCAAAGGATATGACTCTATATAGGTTATAGTAGACTGACTAACAAAGTATGCCCATTTCCTAGAAGTTAAGACCATATACTCTATAGCCTAGTATACACAATTATAAATCAATGAGATCATGAAACTGCATGAAGTAACCATTTCTATCATCTCGGACCAAGGCACTCAATTCACCTTGAGGTTATAGCAAAAGTTGCAAGAAGCATTAGGAACACAATTGGACTTCAGTACTATATTTCACCCTTAGATGGATGGACAGTCTGAAAGGACAATTCAGACACTAGAGGATATGCTAAGAAAGTGTATCCTAGATTTTAGTGGTAGTTACCTCTGATTGAGTTCACCTATAATAACAATTACCATTCATCCATCGGCATGGCACCATATGAAGCATTATATGGAAAGAAATGTCTTTCTCCACTTTATTGGGTTAAGCCTGGAGACAAGTATGTGGAGATGTTAGAATTACTTAAACAAACTATCGAGAAAGCACCATTGATACAAGATCAGTTGCCTTCAGTTAATAAAAGAGCAATGCGGATCCCAAGAGAAAGGACGTTGTAACAACCCACATTTACCCTAAGAGTTTTCGTGACAAATTGCTTGAATTTAGAGTTATTTGACAAAATATTTGATTTTATGAAAATTCATGTCTGATGTGATTTATGAGTATGTGGCATGTTAAATTAATTTTAATTTGCCTAATGAATTGTTATTATAAAATAAATGATTTATATGAAGTGCATTAGCATAAAATAATTTATTTTACATAAAATGAAATTTCATGCAAAAAGACAATTTTTAAGCATAAAATAATTTTATGAGTTTTTTTAAAATATTTTTTTAATAAATATTTTGGGGGAAATTTTAATGAAAATAATAAGAAAAATATTTATATTTTAATTACCTATAATCAATCCCAAAATTAATTAAAAGCCCAAATACCCAAAAGCCCACTACACCAAAATACTCCTAACATAGCTCATTAAGGATAAACTTAGAAATTGCACCCCAAACCATAATATATAATGAAAATTTTGGTGAGCACTCTTATTCTAGCAGCCATCACTCTAGTTTTCTGTATCTTGATAGAAAAATTCTCTCAAAATATTTCTCTATACCGAAATAAAGAAAACACCGTTCAATTTTGCGATTTCTCGACCGTATTCGTAAGTTTTTCTTCTCTTTCAGTTTTCTATCTGATTTCTATGAAATAAATTATGAAAAAATTATTTTGAACTAGTTGTTTACTAATTTTTATAGATTTAATTCTGTTTGGGTGAATTTTTGAGAGAGAAACTTAATTCTCTACAGAAAACACAAATCTTTTCACGAAATTTCTCCAAAGATGAATCATGTAACTTAAAATTACAATTTTTATCCGTAAACATCACTAAAAAGGAGGCAACTACTGCACTATTGCATTCTAAACTAATTTTTGATGTGTTTTGATGAAAAATATTGGATTAAATTATATTTCTGCATATTTCTATAATGATCAAAAAGTTTCAGAAAACAAGAAAATTCAAGGTTTTTGTCCTAGAACTTGAAAGTTAGAAAAATCTATGGTTTGATAAGTGTATGGCTATGATATTTAATATTCTAAACTGATATTTGTTTTTTTTTGGATGAAAAATAATGATTAGACCATGTGTTTAAATATTATTGTAGTGAACGGAAAGCGCGGAAAGTGCGAAAACTCATGATTTTCACCCTAAGCCTTAAAACTTGGAATTTTTTTTGAATAATTGTTATTTATGGCTATCGAATCATACATGAAGATGTTCTAAACTGATATTTTCTATGATTGAATGAAAAATAATGGTTTAAACTACTTGTTTACATATTACTATAATGACCAGAAAATACCAAAAACAAGAAAACTCATGGTTTTGCATTCTAAAACCCAAAATTTGAATTTTCATGTATGAAACATATTTATTGCTAATGATTCATGTAGATTAATATTCTAAAATGATTTTTGTTATATTTACATGAAAAATCTTGGTTCAAACCATGTTTCTATATATTACTATAATAGACGGGAAGTGTGAAAAGTAAGAAAAAATTCAGTTTTTCCCTTGATGATGTATTCGGCCTATCACGGGATTTTTATCCTAATGTCTATAATTTTTATGTGATGTATTTTGATAATTATTGACATGTATGTATGTATAATAAATAATAAAATTGCATGTTAGTTGAAAGTATTACCCTAGACATGCTTAAAGGCACTTTGGTATAGTTAAGGTATACTTAAGGTATCTTAACCATATGTTGTGATTAGAATGTGAATGTGATTGGGAAATATAGAAATGAGATTTATGATGACTTAATAATGAATTAACAGTCTTTGTTGATGAAAAGATTAATTGAAGGAATTGGTCATAAGAGATAAGCATGATGCTTGAAAGGCTATTGATAAGTTGACATAAATGAAAGTGTTACGTGTACTAAGATGATTGTTAAAGTGAATTAATATAAAGATAATGATATTGTATTGAACTTAGAAAGGTATAGACATGAGTTATAATGTGTTTTCATATGGGTCTATTAAGGCTAAGCGTGTAAGACTTTTAAAGTCAACATGTTATGTGCAAGTGATGAGGTGTACTTAAATGTGACACTCTAAGTGTATGTGAATGTTATATGTGCATAGGGTAGTTATGGGATAGGATAGTGTGATGCCTCACCCGATCACCAGTCTGATATGCTAAAAGGGAATCGAAATGCTCATTGGGAGAAACATCACGATGGGAACTCGCTATGAGTTCAGACAACTGTATTTTGTAAGTTGTAATTTACAAAAGGAGTTGCCACTTTAATTTTATTTATTTTAGTTGGGAAAATTAAAAGAAAAACACAATTTGATTGACTCTGAAATTATACCATTTATCCCAAGGAAAAGCACTAGTCCTCGAATGACCAAAGGGGCTCAGGGACTAGGTTTTGATTAAAACAATACAAAAAAATTAGTTTGGCTTAAATACAAAATAGCTTTTAAAAAAGAAGTTTTTACGTATGCATGAATAGATATAATATGATGCATGAAATAAATATTATTCGAGATAATGACAATTACAAAAATGCAAAAAATAAAGGAAAACTACTTAAAACTATTACAAGTCAAAATATCAAAATCAGGGGATCTTTCCTCTAGGCCTTATGGGTTCTAGGAAAACACACATTCCCTAAATATAATCTAAACAACTAAAATAAGAAAAAAAGTAATAAAAAATTATAATAAAAAGAATTAAAAGTTAGACTTTTATTTAAGAAAAATAATTTTGATCATAGACTATATGCAGAAGGTGATAGAGAGAAGAAGTTGTTAATTTTAGTGGAGTTGAATGCCTTAGAGATGGCAAGCCTGCGTATCCCTTTGAATAAAAATCAAACCCCATGCAGTTCTTCCTTCTTGAGAATAAGGGACTTTTAAGTCATTGTCTTTATTATCATGTTTTGATTGATTTTAAGGGCTTAGGGGATATGTTAATTAGGTCAGATTTTAATTAGCAAAAATTAGATCTTTTTAGATTTAGATCTTGAAATTGGAATTGAAAAAGGAAAAGGAAAGAACTTTTACCTTTGGCTTTTAATAATGAGGAACATAGGGAGCAAGCTTGGCACCAAATCTAAGTTCCACCTTAACTTAGCGATAGCACGAGCACTCCTTTTGGAAGAAAAACTCTTGAATAGCGCGAACTCTTCTTGGAGAGACTTAAATCACACCTTTGCTTGGGAACCACAAATTCCCTTTTGAATGAAATAACTTAAGTTGCACCCTTTTCTTGATTAGGAAGCTTAGAGATAAGGTTTGAGGTGATTAGGAGGATTATGGATAGGGTTTTGAGATGATTAAAAAGCTTGATGAATAAGGTTTGAGGTGATGGAAAAGGTTTTGGAATAGGGTCTTAGAGATTAGGTGGTTTAGAAAAAGTGTTTTGATGATTGGAAAGCTTAGAAATAGGGTTTGGAAAGCTTTAGGGAGAGTATAGAAGCATATAATTGTGTGTAGAAGTTGTTAGGAGGTGCAAGGTATTTATAGGGGAAGTTTGGGGGCTCAAAACTGTGAATTTTTAGTGTGGGAACCATGAAAAACATGTCGCAGTAATTTATCCTAGGCTGCGGTAACCGCAAAGTGCTTTGCAATGATTGCAGGGCCGGCTGTGGTAACCAATTGGCTACCACAGAGACCTCAACAGTAATTGTAGCTGGCTTGCGGGTTGCTGCAGCTCATTTTTTACTCCATTCTCATTCGTTTTTTATTTGATTTAAGCTCAGTTTGATTCTATGGGTTCGAAATCGAGTGCTAATCATCTGAAGGTGCAAGTTTCAAGAAATTTATTTTTCAATGGGGCACTACCCTGCACCCTGTAAGGGGCACTGCCTCTTTGACCCTTGCCTGCTAACCGGCTACTGAGACCACCGTATGTGTAGCTCACTAATCTTAGCAAATGTCAAGTTGCGGTTGGATCCTAAGGGTGCAAATTTGAGGGTTCACAGATAGCATCATGATTGAATAAATACTAAGTATTGAATTAAATATTATGATAGAGCTTGAGGAGTTTTAGAAGTCCAAGGGCTATGTGAATTAGGAGTAAAGGAGCCACAAGGTTAGTAAACATCGTATTCATTCTACAAGTGTGAGCAAACATTGTATTCATTCAACAAGTAAGAGTAACATTATATTATGTTACAAGTATGTGATATCTTGTTATGTGAGCCTTTGTGATCTTTTAAACCCAAGTTCTTTCTATCCTAAAATATGATTAAGTGATTTCTTTGTAAAGCTTGGGCTACCAAAGCACAATTGGTCTCAAAACCATTTTTGTTTATCTAATGATAATTCCTTGTGATTATTGCCTTAACTCATATTCTTTTTGGAACTGCACTATTTTTGTATCTTTTGTTCAAAAGTTAAATTGCCATTATTATTATGATACAAGTTATTATTGCCTTAAATGTTATTGTTATACGTGAATACCATGGCTCTAGCTATGATACCTTTAACCCTTTATGCAGAAGTCCTCGTGCCGATGCAAGTAATCATCGGGACCTATGCACGCGGTCTTAACCTAATGGATAGGGGCTGTGTATCCACCTCAGCTAGAAGGGGTGGTTCTAGCCATGGGTCTTAATCAGTTTCATGCCTTCTATGTGATAGGAGTTGGAATTAGGTATAAGGCCACCTCTCCTCTATGTGTTTAAATGATAGAGCAATAGCCTTCACTCTCTATGTGTTATATGTGTGATTTTTGTAAACTTGTTAAATTGAACCCTTGATAAATTTCATCCTGATTCATGAGTTGTAAATTATAAACTTTGTGTATAAGCTATGAGTTTCCTTTTCAAAGAAATAAGTGTTAATGTATGTGCTTTATTGTTTACTCATTGAGATAATCTATCTCACCCATTTTTCCTTATGTGGTTCTAGGTGAGCAAATGTGAGGAGGCAAGTTGATGGCTCAAGCATTCTACTTCACTTGGGGATTTCCTTGTCAAAGTCATTAATAATAACATGCTATGATATGTTGTCATTAGATGCTTTAGGAATATTTGTTTTTGATGTTTATTTTGAGATGTTATTAATTTTTATGGACTATAAATATTATTTCCTTATGGATTATGAATATTATTTCCTTATGGATTATGTTTAAAGTATATTTTAACTATGCTTTCGCAACTTAAGGTTTTTTTTTAAAAAAAAAAGGTTTATTTAAGTTAATGTAAGATGTTTTGGTATGATCCTAGGCAGTATTTATATAAATATAAGTGGGTTCTACGGCGTGGTTGACCTTATGTCTCCCTATGTTCTAGAACCATCATGTCTCTAAAGTTAGGATATGACACAGATGGTATCATAGCTAAAGATTTTTAAAGTCTAGTTTAGACTTATCTATGTATTGGGTTGGTTAAGTATAATCCTGGAGAATAGGAATTCTCTTGTCATGTCACTTACTAGTCTATCGCTAGCATAGTTCTGTGAAATCCTAATAGATTATAGTACTCCTTTGTTATTGCTATTGTGTGCCTTATGATTCTTTTGTCAGATGACCAAGAAGACTATCTCTACTTGAGGACCACAACCTATAGCACCGCATGTGGCCTGCAAGAGGACCCGGAGAGAGATGTTCAATAAGGCTATACCTATGATCCACTTGAAGAGAGAAAAGGCTCTTGATGAGGAGGACCCTGTGGAGTGTCTAGGTTACAAATGGATTCAGAGTAAGATGCAAAGGTTTAAGAGAGACTGTTTGGAACTGATGAAAGAAAGTTGATGTCTTAGGTCCCTAATGTATGCTTTGAGAAGGGACATGGAGAAGAGGCATAAGGCCGAGAAAGCTGATCGTGCTGAATGTGAACAAGAGAGTAGGCATAAGGGCAAGTGTCACAAAGACCAGCATAGATGGGGAGGAGGAGGTCCAAGAAAGGAATCCTCACTTACAACTTTAACACTTGGAAAGAATAATGGTCAATTAAAGCAGCTTCATGCCTGTGGCCATTGTGGCAAAAAACATTTTGGAATTTGCTGGAAAGCCTTTAGTGCATGTCTCAGATGTGGTCAAATGGGCTATTTCCACAAAGACTTCCCCCAAAAGGGAAATTCAAGAAATGCGACCTCGACACCTCTATCACCTGGACCATCACAACCTCTAGGGCAAGGAGCTAATAATAAGAGACATAATTGATACTTCTGCTAATAGATGGTAACAGTTAGCTTAGGGGCATAGGAATTATATGATATGAATAGTATTTTTTGATTGCTTAGTGACTTAGTATGGATTAATTCTATGAAATGATTGACTTTAGATGATAGAGGAGCTCATTATGCTATAAGTTATATGTTACATGATTAGGATACTTGATACATGCCATGATATGTGATATATGCTAGGTGATATGTGTCCTATGATGTGATATTATATTATGGGTGCTGATGTTTAAAACATGCTAAGTATGACATTTTGATATTGGAGTTAAAGGGATTAGAAAGAGAAGTGGACTAGGTTTTGATCCAACTGAGATTAAAGATTGATAGGTATAATGTTATGACGTATGAAATGCTTACATGTTACTATGGTTTGATATATAAATTATATGGAGTTATTAAATGATAATTGTGATTAATGTCATAGGAAGAGAAATGATAGTTAGTAATGATTTGTAGAAGAATGAAATAAATTAGTTACATTATATATATATATATATATATATATATATATACACACACACACACACACACAATAGGAAGTAAGTGAAATATATTAAGGAATTTGTGGTTTAGATACTACCATATAGACTAGAACAACAAAAGAGCTAGGGATTTCTGTATCACATATGTAGATATCGAATATAGTCGAAGGAAGAATTTTTATCTAGTGTGATTTAAAAGAAGAAGGTATTATTCCCATTTGAAATTTTAGTACAAGATGCTTGATTGATTATGGTGTTATGCAATGGTTTGCATCTTCATATTTTGCTAAGAGTCTCAGTAGAGATGAGGAATAAATTAATCAACCCTTAGTAGTGTTCACTCTTTCGAGAGAAATGATGGAAGTAAGGTATTGTTTAAGGATTGTGAGGTAGACATTGATGGATGAAAACTTATTATGGAGTTATTAGAACTTGATGTCCTAGAATTTAGTGTGATCTTAGGAATGGATTGGCTATATGAGAATATGATCTTAGGTCGATTTTTGCATATTACTATAATAAACAGAAAGTATGAAAAGTGAGAAAAAATCATGTTTATTCTTGATTGAGCAATTCAGCCTACATTTGAAATTCAATCCCAATGTGTATAATTTTTCTGTAATATATTTTAATAATTATTATCATGTATATATGAATGATAAATGATTAAATGGCATGTTGATTGAAGGAATGACCTTAGACAAGCGTAGAGGCAATTTGGTATACTTAGGGTATCTTAACACTATGTTGTGATTAATATGTGAATGTAATTAAGTAATATGAAAATAGGTTTTATGATGATTTAATATGAATTAATGATCTTGAATTGATGAAGAGATTGATTGTATGAATTGATCAAAAGAGATAGGCATGACACATGAAGGGCTATTGTTAAATTGATATATATGGAAGTGTTAAGTATATTGATTTTGAGATCATGACATATTTTGTTTAACTTTAGAAAAGTCATAGTATGAGTTATAATGTGATTACATGTGGGCCTATAAAGGCAAAGTATGCAAGATTGTAAAAGTCAACAAGTTATGTGCAAGTGATGAGTGCATTTCGAAATGCAACTTCAAGTGTATGTGAATGCTATATATGCATAGGATAGTATGGGAGAGGATAGCATGATGTTAAATAAATACTAAGTAATGAATTAATTATTATGTTAGAGCTTAAGGAGTATTAGAGGTTCAAGGGCTAAGACTACGAGGAGCAAAGGAACCATAAGGTGAGTAAACATTATATTCATGTTATAAGTGCAAGTGATTTTGTTATGGAAATCTTTGAGACTCTTGAAACCTAAGTCTTTTCCTATTTTCAATTATAATTATGTGATTTATTTGTTAAGCTTGGGTTACCAATGAACAATTGGTCCAAAACCATTAATGTTTATTCAATGATATAAAAGATCCTTTTGTAATTATTGCCTTACCTACTTTCTTTCTGGGATTACACTATTATTGTATCTTCTTTTCAAAAAGTTAAACTGCTATTACTATCATGATACATGTTATTGTTGCCTAAAGTTCGATTGTCATATGTGATTACCATTAGCTCTAGCTATGGTATCTCTAATCTTCCATGCAGGAATCCTCATACCAGTACAGGTAATCATCGGAATCTATGCACAGGGTCTTAACCCGATGGTTAGGGGTAGTGTATCCACCTCAGCTAGAAGGGGCAGTTCTAACCGTGAAGCCTGATCAATTTCACGACTTTATAAGTTATGAGTCGAGAGTTGAAAATTGGTATAAGGCCACCTTTCCCTATAGTGAATGAGCTAACATAGTCATTTACTCTTTATAAGTGATAAGTATTATAAGTGTGATTTCTGCAAACTTGCTAAAATGAAAACCTTACTAAATTGCAAACTATGATTCATGAACTATCAATCATGAACTATGTGTTATAAGCTATAGGTTTCCTTTCTTTTTAAAAGGAATATATGTTATTGTATATCTATATTGTTTACTCATTGAGATCATCTATCTCATCCTTTTTCCCTTGTGTGGTTCTAGGTGAGCAATATGAGGAGGCAAGGTGATGGCTCAAGCATTCTACTTTGCTTGGGGAATTTCTTGTTAAAGTTATAATATTACCATACTATGATGAGTCCTTAGATGCTCTACGAGTTATTATGGGAACTTTATTTTATAATATTATATTGGAGAATTTACTTGGAGTCTCATTATTATTTTCTTATGAACTGTATTAAAGTATATTTTTAACTTCTGCAACTTAAGGTTTTTCCCTTACAAAAGGTTTTATTAAGTTAATGCATGAAGTTCAGTATGATCCTAGGCAATTATTGTATGTTAATGAGTGGGTTCTATGGGTATGGGTGACCTTATGTCTCCTCATATTCTAGGACTGTCATGTCTCTAAAATTGGGATGTGACAAAGTTGGTATCAGAGCTGTAGTTTTAAAAGTCTAGTTTAGACTTGTTTGTTTATTAGGATGGTTAAGTATAATCCTAGAGCATAGGAATCTTTCTATCATGTCACTTGTAGTTTATCACTAGTATAGTTCTGCGAAACCCTAATAGTTTATAGTACTCTTTGTTATTATTTGCTTATGTGCCTTACGATTCCTTTATCGGATGACTAAGAAAATTACCCCTGCTTGAGGATTGTGACTTAGGGCACCACGAGTGGCATGCAAGATGATATGGCAAGAGATGTTTAAGAAAGTTGTGCCTGTGATTCACCGCAAGGAAGAGAAGGTGACTGAAGAAGAAGACCATGAGGAGTATTTTGATGGTGATTAGGTTTATGGTAAGATTCAAAAACTGGAGGATGACTACTTAGATTTGAGAGAGGAAAATCGATGTCTTAGGCTTTTGGTTCATGCCTTGAAGGATGATGTGGAGCAGCTTAAGACCAAAGAAGTTGAGCAGATGGGAGATCACACACCTGTAGATTCTAACTATTCGCCATCTAGGACTTTGTCCTCGATGGGTTGCTAATTGGAAAAGGATTTACTTTGCTATAAGTGTCATGGTTTCGATCACATTTCTGCTAATTGCCCTCTTATTGATTACTCACCTGAGCGACCATGGAAATTACCTGACATTTGTCCGAACAAGGGGAATAGTTGAGGTTTGCACTAGTAGTGGATGACTATTGACTTGGGGTGAAGAATTTATATACTATGAATAATACCAATTGATTGCTTAGTGACTTAGTATGTAATGATTTATTTTATTACTTATAACATGATTGACTTATATAAGATAGGGAAATTTATGATGCTATAAGTTATATGTTATATGATTATGATATATGATACATGCTTTGATATATATGCCATATGGTATATGCTGTGCAATATGTAATATGGAATGTGATATGATATGATAGGTATTCATGAAAAATGGATGATAAGTATGACATGATAATGGGGTTAGATGGGTTTGAAAGGAGTTAGCACTAAATTCCCTTATCATGGTAGCAAAATGCCTCCTAAGAAGAACGTTCGCATAGTTACTCAACCTATTAGGGCTAGTGAGGATGTAATCTCGGACACCACATTGAATGCTGCCTTTGCACTTATAAGGTCAAGAGAGAGATCTAACTTAAGGGCACCAAATATAAGCTCTAATGAGCAAGCCTCTTTTTAAGAGGTTCATGCTATGTGCGAGGAAACGACAGACTTGTGTAATGAATTGGATGAGCTGTAAGCTAAAAGGCGGGAAGTGCCACCAACGCAAGAAGGAAATGGAGTTCTGCCACCTACGATAGTGGCTCCTATTTGATGGGAGATGAAACGACTACCTAATGAAGGGATGACTATTTCAAAGTTCAAAAAGCTTCAGCCTCCTATCTTCTATAGTGAGGAGGGCGATGACCTAAATGAATTCTTGGATGAGATGGACAAGCTAGTCCTTCGACTATATTGTTCAGATGCCTAAGTGATTGAGTTGGTTAGACTCCAACTTAAGAAGGAAGCTTGGTATTGGTATGAGAGAAACATCGAGGAACGAATTTATGGGACAGACCCACCTATGTGGGCAGAGTTTAAGCAAGAAGTAATGGATCAGTTCTTGCTTAAAGGGGAAAGGCAAGATGTGCTATAGTTTAAATAGCTAAAGTAGAAATCAGATGTTAGTGTCAGATTATGCAAAAGAGTTTAATCGACTGAGCAGGTTTGCTACTAACATTATTCCCACTGAAGCAAGCTGCATCAGCTGGTTCTTAAGAGGATTAATCACACCTCTGTTCAAATCATTGGTAGCAACGAAATTTCCAACCTTGGCCAAGTTGATAGATAAGGCTAAGATAATGGAAAAGAGATATAAAGCTGAGAGAGCTGAATGAGCTGAATGGGAGTAGAAAGGAAAAAATAAGAATAAAGGTCATTGAGGATAGCATGGAGGAGGAGGAGGAGGCCCAAGGAAGGAACTTTCATCATCTAGATAGCAGAATGGTCAAGCTAAGCAGGAACTCCCTATATGTGGCAAGTGTGGGAAGAAGCATTTTGAAATTTGCTGAAGAGTTTATGATGCATGCCTAAAGTGTGGCAAATGGGACATTTCATTAAAGACTGCCCTCAGATGAGGAATCAAGGGAATGCGACCACAGAACCTCCACCATCTAGACCATTCCAATCATAAGGGCAAGAAGCCAAGAACAAGAGGCTAACTATTAGGAATTCACCAGTGATAGAAAACAAGAGCAAGGGTTGAGTCTTCTCCTTAAATCAGTAAGAGGCTTGTGCTTCACACATAACCATCATAGGTATCAGCCCCATCCAAAATTCTAGTGTAAAATATTTGATTGATTCTAGTACTACACATTCTTTTGTATCACTATGTTTTGCTAAGAGTCTTGGTAGAAATAAGGAATTAATGATTGAACCTTTAGTAGTATCAACTCCTTTAGGTAAGGTGATGGAAGTGAAATGGGTATTTAAGGATCGTGAGGTAGACATAAATGGGAGAAAACTTCTAGTAGAATGGTAAGAATTGGATGTCTAGAATTTGATATGATCTTAGGGATGGACTAGTTATATGAGCATAGGGCTTCTATTGATTGTAGAGAGAAGTTAGTGGAATTATGAACTAGGGATGGGAAGGAGTTTATATACTATAGAGATAAGGATGAGAATCCTCCAAACATGATATCATCTTTAGGAGGAAGAAGGATGTTAAGGAAAGGGTGCCAAGCATACCTAGCACATGATGTTAAGGAAGGGGTGCCAAGCATACCTAGCCCATGTAATCGATTTTGACAAGGAGATCGCCATTCGATACAAGAGCATTCTAGTGGTGGATGAGTTCATGGACATCTTTTTAGAAGACCTACTTAGAATACCACTGGATTGTGAGATCGAGTTCAACATCGAACTATTACTAGGTACGCAGCCCATATTGATACCGCCATATTATATGGCACCAGCGGAGTTGAAAGAATTAAAGACACAACTGCATGACATACTCAATAAGGGTTTTATTTGACTGAGTAGCTCACCATAGGGCACTCCAGTGCTGTTCATAAAGAAGAAGGATCACTCATTCCGAATGTGTATCGATTATCGCCAGCTTAACAAAGTCATTATAAAGAATAGGTATCCTTTGCCAAGGATCGATGATCTTTTTGATCAATTACAAAGTGCTAGTCACTTCTCCAAGATTGACCTAAGGTCTAATTATCATCAACTAATGATCCGTGGAGAACATGTCTGCAAGACGGCCTTTTGTATTAGATACGGCCATTATGAGTTCACGGTTTTGCCATTTGGTATGATTAATGCTCTTGCAGCTTTCATGGATTTGATGAATCAAGTATTCAGGCCATTCCTTAATAAGTTCATGATCATTTTCATTAATGACATCCTAATTTACTCTAAAAGTGAAGAAGAACATGAAAAGCATTTAAGGATTGTGCTACAGACATTGCGAGACCACCAACTCTACACAAAGCTGTCTAAGTGCGAGTTTTGGATGGAGTCTATCAACTTTCTTAGACATGTAATAAGTAAGGAAGGGATTTAAGTTGATCCAAAGAAAGTTGAATGATAGCAAGTTGTCCACGGCCCACAATAATTTTGAAAGTACGGAGTTTCTTAGGTATGGCTGGGCATTATGGCAGATTTGTATAGGACTTTTCTAAGATAGCAGCCGTATTAACTAGGTTGACTAGAAAGAAAGTTAAGTTCATTTGGGAAGAGTCTTGTAAGGAGAGCTTTTTGAAGCTCAAGAAGTGCTTGATATCAGCTCTAGTTTTAGTGTTACCCAAAGGAGAAGAAGGGTTCATCGTCTACTGTGATGCCTCGTGAGTAGGACTTAGATGCATCTTGATGCAAAATGGTAAAGTCATTGCCTATGTGTCATGACAACTTAAGAGGCATGAAGTGAATTACCTTACTCATGATTTGGAATTGGCTATAACAGTGTTTGCTTTAAAGATCTGGAGACATTACATGTATGGAACGAAGTGTGAGATCTACATGAATCATAAGAGTCTTCAGTACATCTTAAGCCAAAGAGACCTCAACCTGAGGTAAAGGAGATGGGTCAAACTGTTGAAAGATTATGACTACCAAATTCTCTACCATCCTAAAAAAGCGAACATGGTAGTAGATGCATTGAGTCAAAAATGGATTGGAAGCCTAGCCTATGTGACAATACGAAAGAGGCCGATTATGAAGGAGCTAAAAGGATTATTTAGCCAAGGTTTAAGGCTAGAGATTAGAGAATTAAGTGCTTGAGTGGCTCACTTTCAAGTAAAGTCTAAGCTAATAGAAGAGATAAAGGCTTCATTATATAAGGACCCACACTTAGTTAAGTTAAAGGATGAGACTGAGAAAGGGAAGAACATAGATTTTAAGGTAGTCAATGGGATTCTAAAGTGTGGAAATAGAGTATACATAATTGATGTAGAGGGATTAAGGGAAAGGATATTAAAGGAGGCACATCTAACACCCTACTGTGCTCATCCTGGAACTATAAAGATGTATTATGATGGGAAAGCTAATCATTGGTGGCCTCGATTGAAGAAAGAAGTGGCTAATATTGTAACATCTTGCTTGACAGCAAGTCAAGTACAAGCATCAATGACCCTTTGGACTGTTATAAGAAATTCAACTACCTGAATGGAAGTGGGAGCACATTACTATAGACTTTGTAGTTGGTTTACCTAGAACCTCCAAAGGATATGACTCTGTATGGGTCATAGTGAACTGATTGACTAGGTCTACTCATTTTCTAGGAGTTAAGACCATATACTCTATACCCCAGTATACATAGTTGTATATGGATGAGATTGTGAAACTGCACGAAGTGCCAATTTCCATCATCTCGGATCGAGGCATTCAATTCACTTCTAGATTCTAGCAAATGCTACAAGAAGCTTTAAGAGCACAACTAGATTTTAGTACCTCATTTCACCCTTAAATGGATGGACAGTCTGAAAGGACAATTTAGACACTAGAGGACATGTTAAGAATGTGTGTCCTAGACTTTGGTGGTAGCTAGGATAAGTAGTTACCTTTAATTGAGTTCGCCTATAACAACTGCTATCATTTGTCCATCGACATGGCACCATATGAAGCATTGTATGGGAGGAAATGTCATTCTTCAGTTTGTTGAATTGAACTTGGAGACAAGTATGTGGAGATGCTAGAATTGCTTAAGGAGACTACCAAAAAAGTACTTTTGATTCAGGATCATTGAAAATGGCCTTCTGTCGACAAAAGAGCCATGCAGACCTTAAGAGAAAGGATGTTCATTTTTCCATGGGAGATCATGTCTTCTTGAAGGTCTCCCTAATGAAGGGTGTTATGAGATTTGGCAAGAAAGGAAAGTTATCACCTCGCTTTGTTGTTCCTTTTGAAATCTTGGATAAGGTTAGGGAAGTATCTTATATACTTGCCTTACCCCTAATTATAGGTCATGTACATCCAGTGTTTCACATCTCTATGTTAAGGAAGTATGTATCAGATCCATCTCATATATAATTACCTCTAGACATTGCAATAGTTAAGCAAATATCCTATGAGGAGTTACCAATACCCATAGTGGATCAATAGGTGAAGAGGTTAGGAAACAAGGAGATATCCATGATTAAGGTCCAATGGCGAAATCATGGAATAGATAAATGCACTTGGGAAGCAGAGGAGGAGATGCAGTAGAAGCATCCTCAACTTTTTGATAATGCTTTAGTAAGTATTTAAATTCAAGGATGAATTTCTTTTTAGGGGAGGAGAAAGCAACAACCCACATCTACCCTAGAAGTTTTTGTGACAAATTGCTTGAATTTAAAGTTGTTGTGACAAAATATGTGATTTTATGAAAACTCGTGTGATGTGATTTATGAGTATGTGACATGTTAAATTAATTTTAATATGCCTAATGTGAGTAATTATTGTGAAATAAATGATTTATATGAAGTGCATTAGCATGAAATAATTTATTTTACATAAAATAAATTTTCATGCAAAAAGGCGATTTTTAAGCGAAAAATAATTTTACGAGTATTGTTAAATATTTTTAAATAAATGTTTTGGGGGAAAATTTAATAAAATAATAAGAAAAATATTTTATTTTTAATTACTATAATCAGCCCCAAAATTAAATAAAAAGCCCAAATACCCAAAAGCTCACAACACCAAAATAATCTTAACCTAACTCATTAAGGGTAATCTTAGAAATTGTCCAAAACCCTAAATATATAAGTTGAAATTTGGCTAGCCCTTGCTTCTAGCAGCCACCATTCTATTATTTTATTATTTAGCAAAAAAATTCTCTCAAAATTATTCTCTCTAATGAAATTCACAAAATGCCTTCAAACCTTGTGATTTCTTGACTATATTCGTGATTTTTTCTCTCATTTCAATTTATTATTTGATTTCTATAAAAACAATCATGAGAAAATTATTTTGAAATAAGTGTTTACTGATTTCTACTAATTTAATTTAGTTTAGGTGAATTTCTGAAAGAGAAATTAATTTCCGCACTGAAAACGGTAACCTCTCTACACGAATCCTTCAAATGTGAATCCTATAACTCAAAATTTGAAATTTGAAATTTTCAAGCAGAAACTCATAGGGGGGGAAATTTTTACATGTTTGTCTTCTAATTGGATTTTTTATGTTTTTAGATGAAAAATATAGAATTAGATCACATTTTTGCATATTACTATAATGACTAAAAAGTTTCGAAAAATAAGAAAATTCATAGTTTTCGTCCTATAATTAAAAGTTGGAAAGTTGCATGTTTTTATACTGGTATGCAGCTGACTTCTGTATGATGGAATTTTAAATTGATTTTTGTTATGGTTTGATGAAAAATAATGGTTCAAATCACGTATTTACATATTACTATAATGACTGAAAAGTACCGAAAATAAGAAAACTCATGGTTTTTCACCCTAAAGCCTAAAATTGGAATTTTCATGCATATGTTATACCAGTGGGTGTTGATTCCTATGGTTTAATGTTCTAAAATGATTTTTGTTATGTTTACTTGAAAAATCTTAGTACAAACCATGTTTTTGCATATTATTGTAATAAACAAAAAGTATGAAAAGTGAGAAAAAAAATCATGTTTGTTCTTGATTGAGCAATTTGGCCTACATTGGGAATTCAATCCCAATGTCTATAATTTTTATGTAATGTATTTTAATAAATATTGTCATATATATATAAATGATAAATGATTAAATGGCATGTTGATTGAAGGAATGACCCTAGACAAGCATAGAGGCAATTTGGTATACTTAGGGTATCTTAACTCTATTTTGTGATTAACTAGTGAATGTCATTAAGTAATATGGGAATAGGTTTTATGATGAGTTAATAATGAATTAATGATCTTGAATTAATGAAGGGATTGATTGTATGAATTGATCATAAGTGATAGGCATGACACGTGAAGGGCTATTGTTAAGTTGATAAATATGGAAGTGTTAAGTATATTGATTTTGAGATCATAACATATTTTATTTAACTTTAGAAAATTCATAGTATGAGTTATAATGTGATTACATATGGGTCTATAAAGGCAAAGTATGTAAGACTGTAAAAGTCAATATGTTATGTGCAAGTGATGAGTGCACTTCGAAGTGCAACTCCAAGTCTATGTGAATATTATATGTGCATGGGATAGTATAGAATAGGATAGCATGATGTTAAATAAATACTAAGTAGTGAATTAATTATTATGTTAGAGCTTGAGGAGTATTAGAGGTTCAAGGGCTATAAGTGTTAGAAGCAAATGAACTAGAAGGTGAGTAAACATTATATTCATGCTATAAGTGCATGGGATTTTGTTATGGAAATCTTTGAGACTCTTGAAAACTTTTCCTACTTTCAATTATAATTATGTAATTTCTTTATTAAGCTTAGGTCACCTATGGATAATTGGTCCAAAACCATTAATGTTTATTCAATGATATGAAAGATCCTTTATAATTGTTGCCTTACCTACTTTCTTTCTGGGACTACACTGTTATTGTATCTTCTTTTCAAAAAATTAAACTGTTGTTGCTATCGTGATACATGTTTTTGTTGCTTAAAGTGCTATTATCGTATGTGATTACCATTAGCTCTAGTTATGGTATCTCTAACCTTCTAAGCAGGAATCCTCATGCTGATGTGGGTAATCATCAGAACCTGTGCACATGGTCTTCACTCGATGGATAGGGGTAGTGTATCCACCTCAGTTAGAAGGGGCGATTCTAGCCGTGGAGCCTGATTAGTTTCATGACTTTATAAGTTATAGGTTAGGAGTTGGAAATTGGTATAAGGCCACCTCTCCCTAGAGTGAATGAGCTAACATACTCATTTACTCTTTATAAGTGATAAGTATTATAAGTGTGATTTCTGCAAACTTGCTAAAATGAAAACCTTGCTAAATTGCAAGCTTTGATTCATAAATAATAAATCATGAGCTATATTATAAGCTACGAATTTCCTTTTTTTTTTTAAAGGAATATATGTTATTGTATGTGCTGTATTGTTTACTTATTGAAATCATCTATCTCACCCTTTTTCCCTTGTATGGTTCTAGGTGAGCAATATGAGGAGGCAAGGTGATGGCTCAAGCATTCTACTTTGCTTGGGGAATTCCTTGTCAAAGTTATAATAATACCATACTATGATGAGTCGTTAGACGCTCTAGGAGTTATTATGGGAACTTTATTTTAGAATATTATGTTAGAGAATTTACTTGGAGTCTTATTATTATTTTCTTATGAACTGTATTAAAGTATATTTTTAACTTCTACAACTTAAGGTTTTTCCCTGGCAAAAAAGTTTTATTAAGTTAATGCATGAGGTTTGGTATGATCCTAGGCAATAATTGTATGTTCATGAGTGGGTTCTATGGGCATGGGTGACCTTTTGTCTCCCTATGTTCTAGGACCGTCGTGTCTCTAAAATTACGATGTGACAGCTTTATATTAGTCTTTTCTAATATTAGAATTTCACCATTTAGCATATAAATATGTTTGCATTGCTTTAATGAGCAGTTCAAACATCATCATCCTAACTTTCATATAATAGTCACATATTGTATAGATACAAAAGAACTATAATATTGTATCACTTATTTCCCAACTTAAATTCTTTATTATGTGTACCTACATAACATTTTGTATATTCAAAATTGATCCATTCATAATTCAATCTTATAGATTTACAGAGTCTCTCTCACTATCATTATATAACATGCCTTAAGATATCTCATATCCTAAACATCACACATACTCTAGTATATGCAAAGATAAACATATTCACATTACTATTCACTTTTAATGAATTTTTTATAAAATCACCTTTAAGTTTTCTCTTGATAGTATTTAGCTAATAGCTATCGCACATATATATATCAAAAGTGCTACGATTCATCCTTATTCACATTATGTAATTATTTTTTTCAGAACATCAGTTTCACTAAATCATATCAATAATCGATAGTTAATTATACTAGGAAATTTGCTCCTAGAAAGACACATACACATGTTCACTTACACACTTTTAAACATATACTGTCATTTTCTCATATATACATTTCATGCTTATCATCCCATTTCCATATAACATATAGCTTAGCCACATATATCAATCATATGGCATTATCATTATGCATATATCATACATCAAACTAAAAGAGCTAAGCTTTCAAGAGTAGCACTAGTCTAAACTTAACAATAGACTTTAAATGACAAAAAGGAACTCCTATGCTCTATGGTTTAACTTATAACCTATAATAGGTATAAAGTCTAAAATAGACTTAAAATTTTGCTCTGATACCACCTTTGCCACAACCCACTTATTAAGCCATGATGGTCCTAGGGCATAGGGAGACATAAGGTCACCTAAACCCATAGAACCCCATGTAACTTATAATCCTTTACCATTCATCATATTAAATCTTGTCCTAAGATCGGAACCCAATTGCATTATTACTAAGTTCCATTATGTCATCCACATATAGCCAAATATTCATTATATCATTATGACATTCATCTCATTTAAATATGTTAATTACTAATAACCCCTAACATAAATATAATCACATTATGGTTCTTAGTACATATCTATCCCATATCACATTAGTGCTAAAATTTTGGTAACCATGGTGCTCTAAAATAATGGTCTTCATAGTCAAAATTACAACTCTTAAAATTAACAAAATAGCTTCCAAGCAGATAAGTAGGCTTGGAATTTACCTTGTTGACTTGTCAATCTAACCTAAAAATTTTAAATAACTAGGGAATGAGACAAAGCTCAATGAGTACATAATAATACAATATATATATATATATATATATATATATATATATATATATATATATATATATATATATATAAATATATGGTGAGTACAAGGACCATTTTTAGGAAGGGCTCTTTATGGCAATGGAATGATTTCAATCAGTGTTGTAATTATGGTTCAATTTCTCATTTAAGATGGAAACAACATCTTTAGTAGAAATAATATTTTATTGGAAATAGAATGCTTCCACAACATATAAATTAAAGCGTGGCAGCCTAAGCCTTACTCACAAGCATCACATTTTGTAAACTGATCAGGTCTTATGGTTAAGTATTCCCCCCTAATAGAGGTTGGGTACTCTCACCCTACCCTCAGGCTTATACTAAGTGCACAAGGTCTGGTGTATTTCCTCACACTAAAGAGGATTTCTACTTATTCATTTGTTTCAATGAAAGACATATCCAAAGTCTATAATAGGAATTCAATGGAAAATTGTTCAACAATCAATAGGCAACCACATATCAGATGTCATTTCAAGTACATATCAAGGGCTGGTAATTCAAGCAATGATTGCAAGCAATAAGGCATGATTACATTATATTATTAAGTACTCACCTTAGACTCCTTTGGTCCTATTTACATTTAACTTTGATGCAAGTGGTGCTCCTTGTACTCTTAGACAATATCCTTATCCTTGTATTTAGATTCTACACATTTGCATTTCAATTACATATTAATTAGTAACTAATGATGTTACTAATTATACCTTATGCTTGTTTTATTATTTCAACTCACAATGGAGATGTATCAATAGAGTCATATACATTTTTATATCTATTCTTAATCCTAATCATTTTCAAGCTAGATTCCTCGCTCAATTTCATGACTTCAAGTTCAAATTTCAAAATTCCTAATTTTTCATAAACCCTAGAATTTGGGGAAACCATTATTTCCTCATCCAATCTTCAAATTGATCATGGGATTATGAAATTAGCATAACATAAACCAATATGATCATTCAATTGTCAATATCTAATATTATAATATTATTTTCCCTTTTAGACTAAATTCATGCTAATAAGACTTTCAAGTCTTGAATTGAACTTCCTTAATTCATTTTAACTCTTCTAAATCACTATTCTTCATCTAAAATAATCATAGATGTATTCAACTAGAACTTAGAACACTTCCTTGATCGTTTCCTAATATTGGCCAAAATTTATATCTAGTGTAGAAGAGACTTTATGCAACCAAGATACTAAAATCAACCTTAGAACATAGGAAAGAGAAGATGAACATGATTTCCCACCTTAGTTTGCTTTGGTATGCTAAGGTTCTTGTAGCTATTAGTGTAGAGAGATAGCTTCTTTTATTATTGTGGAACTTTGGTGCAGAGATAGGAAAAATGATGTTTACAACATAAAATTTGCATATATATATGATGGGTTGGATGGTGAAGATTTGACCAAGCTTAATCCAATGGCTAAGATTTAATCTTGATGGATGACTATGATTTTCTCAATAATTGTGATGTTTATCATATAGTTTTGGAAGTAGCAAAAATGAATGCAGACTTTGGTGTGGATGAAGGGAGAATTCAAGTTGGAAAAGGAATTGACTTAGTAAAAAATGGTGGATTCCAAGTCAAACTTAATGGCTAGTTTTTCCAATATCAAACTTAACCTTGATTAGCTATTTCTAACTATAGTTAATTGTATGTTCATCCATCCATAGGCATTGTGGGCAACCTATTTAATGGGCTTAAGCTTTTGAGTTTAAAAGCCCATTAACAAATCCTTATAAACACATTTCAAACTCGGTGCTTAATACATTTTCCATTTCGTTTCTTTCATTTTAATATACATAATTATACCTTCTAATATCACTACACACTTTAGACATTACTGAATAAATCTTGATCACTCTATAGTACACATTTTTAAGCCTTTAATTAGCTTTATCATGTATGTAAGTCATATAGACTCATTTAGTAAAACTAAGTTTGACTTTCATTATACCATTGTAACTTTGATTGAAATCAACTTTTAATGTCACTATTATTAGCTCCTAATGATTTAGGAGATGCTAGTGCCTATTCACTAGCACTTTAGATTCACATTTCAAATAAATTATTAACATAGTCATATTAAGTCAAACTCGGTTTGATATCCATTTTATCATAAAAGTGCTTATCAAAATCAATTACATTTTTCACTCGTTATCACATTATTCATTTAGAATTTGCTTCTTATGATATTCTTATGGCTATTGATATGCTAGGGAGGCCTTGAATGGCATAGTACATGAACATTTCGATGACTCCATTGCTAACTCTAATAGGTTAGGGAAACCTTGGGAATTACAGGAATCAAGGAGAAACCTCCCAAATCACTTTGCAAAGTAAAGAGCAACTGTAAAGTGAAAGAAAAGAAAAGCTTTAGAACTAACATGGTTTACTTGATGCGAAGGGTTTCAAGTTCAGAAAGTTGATGCTTTAGAGTGTGGAGACATCCTCTATATATAGGAAGAAAGCTGGAGGAGGAAAACACTAAAGTTTCAATGTAGGATCATGAAAAATAATGAAATTTGCAAAAGTTGCTACGCAAGGCTTTAAGGTGCCATAGAGGTCTCTACAACAATGCTGCAGAGGTCTCTATAGTAGTGCTACAGACCTCTCTATGAAATTGCAAAGGGCTCTGTGGCAACCACAGAGGGCTCTGTGCCAAGGGGCCCAATTTTCACCCGTTTCACCTATTTTTGCCTATTCTTGCTTATTTATATTTTATTTTTTGTGATTCTAATCGTGTTGTGTTCGTTATTCCATCCTAGATAATTTGAGAGTGATTTGAAGGTTAAAGGGATAGTTTTTCATTTATAGGGGCTTCATTTTTTGACTTTCAAAGGTTTATTCACCAAGCCTAAGCACTTCTAAGATTCTAACACATACTAGAGGGTGTAAAATGAACAATAGGTATTCAATAATTGTCAGTAAGCTAAGAGGGCTTGACAAATCTTTCATTAAAAATGAGTTAATATCAAAACTTCTGAAGATATTACCAATAAGCTATGATTCAAAGGTAGATGCGATGGAGGAATCCAAAAGTGTAAAAATGATGACACTTGATGAAGTGGTAGGAAACCTCATGACCTTTGAGCAAAAATTAAATATAAGAATGGAGGAAATAGAAAGAAAAACCTCTAAAGAAAGATAAATCAATAGCATTAAAAGCTTGTCTTGAAGAAGATGAAAGCTCTTCAAGTGAAAATGATGACAAACAAGACGCTGCATTTCTCACAAGAAGCAAATACAGGAAGAGGAATTTTGGCAAGGTTAAAAGAAAGTAAGTAGAAATAGATAACGATGAAGTTACTTGCTATGAATGCATGAAATTGGGCCATTATAGACAAGATTGTCCAATGCTTAAAAAGAAGAAGAATAGAAGAAAGTACTCAAAGAAAAATAGAGCATACGCAACTTGGAGTGACACCTTAAATGATGAAGATTCGTTCAAAAGCGAACAAGTTAAAGAAATCAATCTTTGCTTCATAGCACAAGAGGATGAACATGAAGAAAATGAGGTAATTCATAACTGTTATTCTTTTGATGAATTGCAAAATGCTCTTGATGAATTAATGGAGAATTTTTTAATTGTGACAAAGAAGAATAAAGTTTTGAAAAATAATTTATACAAATTTAAGAGTAAGCATGAGATTTTTTTTTTTCCAAAGTCATGATTTCATAATTGAAAATGAAAAATTCATAGATCAAATTAAAGAATTGAAAAACACTTTTGAAATTCTATCTTATGAAAATAAAAGAATTAAGCAAGAACTTGATGATTCTCAAAGTCTTTTGAAAAAAATTTTCTATTGGAGGCAAAACTCTCGATGATATTATTGCTTCACAAAGGTGTCTTTTTGATAAAGTTGGTTTTGGCTACAAAAGCAATTTCAAAGAAAATAAATATAATAGCTTTCTCAAGAAAAATGATGTTCAACCCAAAGTTTTATCAAAGTGTTGTTATTGTCATTATCATGGACACACAATGGACAAATGCCCTATTAGACTTAAAAAACCATATACAATTAGGAAGATTTGGATTCCAAAGGAATTGAAACAAATTTTTAAAAGTATTTGGATTTATAAAAATACTAACCATGATGAACACAAATTAATAGGGTACTAACACAGATATGAGGTTTTTTTTTTTTTTTTTTTGTAGGAAGAGCACAAAGAAAAGAAGCAAGTAAATGCTTAACGATCATGACAAAGAAAAGATAGACAAATTCTCACCAGGTTGGAGTAAATGTTTTGAACATATTGTGATTATTAAAGAAATTTAGGCGTGATCTTTCTTAAATTAATGTGCTTCATAATTTTGATGTTTATTGGCAAAATTCTCCTAATTGTTAGTAATGATAAATTGATAGTGAAATTCTTTGATGTGTTGTGTGATATACATATATATAAATCTATTTTGCATATAATTATTTTGATTTCAATTAATGTCAATATTTTTGTCAAAAAGTAATTCTTATGCATAAATATGATACATGATGAATTGAATATGTACCTCTCCTAAAAACTACATTTTCAGACCAAAATTGTTAAATTCCATAGTTGAATGCACATTCATTATAGTATTCACACATTCCTAGCCTTCAAAAATTAGACCTGAGACATCAAGACCATATGTATGCTTGTTTAGCATCACATACAGCCCGTTCAGCCTAGCAAAGCTTGTGTATTTTATCTAGCCAAAATTTATTGAGAAACAACAACTAAATGAATGCACGTTTAGGTTAACTAAATGCTCGTTCATGTCATGGGCCATATCTTGAAATTCAAACAGCACCTATTTGAATGCGCATTCTCCATGGTTGAACGCACATTCACTTGGAATTTTAAACCCAAAAGTCATGATTTTTAGACTTTCACTTAAAAATTTCCTAATTTTCTCCCAAATTCTCTCAACCCAAATGCTCTAAACACCATTTTATTATACCTACTACAAAACCTAAACAAAATCATCACTAAATCCTCTAAAAATGCAGAGAACCAAGAGTATTGCTAAGAAATCTTTCAGAAAAGATAAAGGGAAATGTTTGAGGATTGAAGAAGAAGAAGAATCTCCTCCTCCACCACCACAACTAAGGCCTCAAGCTTACTTTGGATTGAAATTTACCACACTATAATTGAATTAGTGGTATGGAATGTTTAGAAGCTAGAAGGTGGTAAGTGGTCGTTCTCTTACTTTTGATGACTTAAAAGATATATGTCTGAAAGATGAAGTTAGTGCTTTATGTCCATAATTTTTTGGTTCATTGAGGTTTACAAAGATTAGTGAGGATATTTATTTGAATTTGCTCTATGAATTTTTTACCACATTGGTAGTTGAAAGAATGGTGATATGGTGTTTATAATGAAAAATTAAAAAATGAAATTTAGTGTTTCCATCATGGCTTGTCACATCCCAATTTTAGGGATATGATAGTCCTAGAACATGGGGAGACATAAGCTCATCCATGCCTATAGAACCCACTCATGCATATAGAAACACTGCCTAGGATCATACCAATACCTCATGCATTAACTTGAATAACCAATAATAAAGGAAATCTTTAATTAGTGGAAGAATATTTTAATAAACTTATAACACAATCCTTAAGAAAATATTAATTCTAGACTCTAATAGATCATCAAATAAATATTATTTAAAAATAAACTCCCAAACAAGAACTTTCAAAGCCATCTAAGAGAAATTCTTAAATATCATAATATAAAAATAGACTCGGACAAAAAAGTTTCCTAAGTGGAGTAGATTGCTTGAGCTATCACCTTACCTCCTTATAATGCTCACCTAGAAACCACACAAGAAAAGGGATCAGATAGATAATCTTAATGAATAAACAATATTGCTTATACAATAACACATATCCCATAGAAAGGGTTCATAGCTCATGGTCCATGATTCATAACTCGTGGTTTTTAATTTTTAATTTAGCAAGATTCACAAATATCAAACTTATAACTTGTATCATATAGAGTGAAGGCTACTAACTTGTCCACTCATAATATAAATACAGAGTGAAGGCTACTGCCGTATCCACTCGTAACATAAATATAGAATAAAGGCTGCTGCCTTGTCCGTTGTAACATAAATGAGAGGTAATAATAGCATTGAAGAATAAAATCATATGTAAAATGATAGCAACAGAAGTTTAGCTTATGGAACAAAAGATAAACAATAGTATGGTTTTAGAAAGAATGTAAGGTAAGGCAATATTCACAAAGATTCTTTCTTGTCAATGAATGACCAAAAATAGTATCAGACCAATTGTCCTTTGGCAACCTAAGCTTAATAAAAAATTCATAAAATTATAATTGAAAATAGAAAAGAACTTGGGTTTCAAAAATCTTAAAGGTTCACATATTATGATAACTTATAGCATGAATAAAATGTTCACTCATCTTGTGGCTCATTAGCTCCAAATGTCTGTAGCCCTTGCACCTCTAATAATCCTCAAGCTCTAATATAATATTATAATTCAATGCT
Source organism: Reutealis trisperma (assembly GCA_947687605.1). Lineage (NCBI taxonomy): Eukaryota > Viridiplantae > Streptophyta > Magnoliopsida > Malpighiales > Euphorbiaceae > Reutealis > Reutealis trisperma. Next base: position 240,371 of record CANTUT010000041.1, on the reverse strand, counting down.
TAGCATTTGCTTAACATCATGCTATCCTATCCCATAACTACCCCTTGCATATATGTCATTCATATATACCACTCATCACTTGCACTTAGAAGTGCACTCATCACTTGCACATAACATGTTAACATTTAAATATTCCACACTTTGCCTTCTTAGGCTCATATGAAATCACATAATAACTCATACCAATAATTTTCTAAAGCCAAACACAATAAATCATGATTTTAATATCAATTCAATTTAACTTCCAACTTGGTACACTTAGTACTTTCTATATATATCAACTTAACAAGTAAACCTTAAAAGAGTCTTACTCGTCTCCTTTGACCAACTTATACAGTCAATCTCATAGTCAATTTAAGGTCACTAATTCTCAATTAACACATCATAAAGTCTAATTCACATGTCACTTAATCATGTACACACATTAATCATCGAGATTTCTGCAACTGTACAGGTCGTGAATAAGTAATACAGTAGTGAAATAAGTGTCAATCCCATCAAGAAGGGTTAACAAGTACCAAAATTATTGAATATTCTATTGTTTAGACTATCATATGAAAAACCTTTTGATTTAAATTAAACTAGATATTTAGTGCTATTGCACAGGTAAGTAAAGTGTAAATAATTGAACTAAAAAAATACCTCAAGATAAATTCCCAAGTAAGTGGAGGGGTCACAACAGTTCCACTTAAAAACCACTTTCCTAGACAGAATATTATCATGATAAGTAATTTAGTAGTACAATAATTCAGTAAAACTATATCCAACAATAGAATAATTAATTACAAAATTTAAAAAAACTAATTCAATGTATGTAAATCCTAGGATTTAGATTTCATCAATTAATTACCTATAGTATTCTTATGCTTGCTTGGTTAATTTAATTTTATTAGAATTAATGATTAGATTTTCCTTTAATTATGTGAAGTTCTCTCTCAAGATAAATCACAAGTATTCATGTTAACCTTATGTCTACTCTCGTGATCACAAGCAATTAACATAAACCCATTAAATTTTATGGAAATCCTTTTAACAATCACAAAGAAGTATTTTTATCTCTAAGCAACACATATCCTTGATCTAATATCTTAATGAACTAATATTATGCTTCCACTCTTGCTACTTCACATAATATCTTTAAACATGTAAATAGTGATAAAGTATTCACAAGCATTAAGTCATAAAATAAAAGATTTATTTCAATAATTAAAACACTCAATCAATCAATCATAAAACCCATAAAATAATCGAGAGATTACATCTAAATCCTAGAAAAATAAATCTAGCTACCTTAGTTAAAAAGGAAGAAACAATTAAATTAACAATCAAAATAACAAACATAATAACAACTTATAATTAAATTCAAGAATGAAGTTTAGGAAAAACTTGTTTTGAGATACAATCTTTGATGAACTCGAGCTCCAAAAACTCCTATTCTTGATCAAAATGATAATAAAAGAAATCTACTTTAAAAAAATATATATAACTCTCTCTACATCTATTTTTTGCTACTTATAGTTGTGATTTTGGAGAAGAGAGGTAATGCCTATTTATAAGCAAATTCCATCTTCATTTTTTGTATCATTGATTACATCATTATTTTTATGACATCATCTCTTGCATCATTAATTTCATGAATCATCTCTTGCATCATTAATTTCATGACATCATTGCCTGCATCATTTATAAAATGGCATCATTGTCTGCATATTTATAAAATGACAATATCGCGTAAGTCATGATATTACTGCATCATTGTGACATCATTTTGACCTACAAAAATAAAATAAAAATACTAAAAATATATTATAATTTTTTTATAAATTATAAACTATTTATTTCTAAAAATAAGTAATAATGTTATTGTATTCTCGAGAATAGAGCTAAAATTTGAGTTTAAATAAATAAAATAACTCTAAGAATGTAGAGTTATCAACTTCCAACTTGGTACACTTAATACTTTCTATATATATCAACTTAACAAGGAAACCTTAAAAGAGCTTTACTCGTCTCCTTTGACCAACTTATACAGTCAATCTCATAGTCAATTTAAGGTCATTAATTCTCAATTAACACATCATAAAGTCTAATTCATATGTGACTTAATCATGTACACACATTAATCAAACATGATAATTAGGGTTTTGGAAACCTTAGGTAGGCCAAAACACCCTAGGCGTTTCCTAAAGCTATTTCTTCAACCAACATGTAATTAAATCATGTATAATTCATATATACATATTAACAATCGTTAAAATCTATCATCCAAAAATTATAGGCTTTGGGATCAAAATTCCAAGGTAGGCTAAACCACATATTATGGAAAAATCATGGATTTTCTTGCTTTTTCATACTTTTTGACCATTACAGTAATATGCAAATGTATTATTTAAACTAATATTTTTTATGTAAACATAACAAAAATCAGTTTAGAAATCAAAGGCACATAAATCACCCCCTAGTATACATATGCATGAAATTTCCAACTTTTAGGTTTTAGGGTTCAATTTTGATGGATTTGTGAAGAAAGAATTGTGTTTACGATTGGAAATCATTTTCTCCTTCAAGAAAAACAACCTAGGCTGAATTAAATGAGAAGAAAAAAAATAGTAAATACATAATCCCATATGAATTACTCATGATTGGTTTCATGAAAATCAAATAGTAGCTTGGAAGAAGAGAAAAACTTATGAAGACGATCACAAAATTGCAAGGTTTGAAGGCACCTTGTGAATTTCGGTTGAGAGAGAATTTTTGAGAGAATTTTCTATAAAAAATATCTTGAATAACATAATGGAGGCTGCCATATGCTAGGGTGGCCGAAATTTAGGTTAAAAATTAGGGTTTTGGTGCAAAATTACAAGTTTGCCATTAATTAGCTATGTGAGGAGTGTTTTGGTGTGTTGGGCCTTTGGTGAGTTGGACCTTTTTTATAATTTATAGGGTGATTATAAATAATTAAAAATAAAATATTTTGCTTCTTATTTTCATTAAAATCCCTCCAAAAATATTTAATTTAAAATATTTTTAAAAATGCTCATAAAAATTATTTTATGCTTGAAAATAGCTTTGTGCTTGAAAATTCACTTTATATGCAATAAATCATTATACACATTTGCACTTCACATAAATCACCTATTTCATATTCAAAATTTATTATACATATTAGAACTAGTCTAACATGCCACTTGCTCACAAATCACATAGCATATGAAATTTCATGAAAGCACACACTTTGTCACAATAGTTATAAATCAAGCAATCATGAAACTCCTAGGGTGGGTGTGGGTTGTCAAATGGCTACAATCTTTGATTTGCCTAATAATGGTCCTATTGATATGCTAGAAATTTGAATCTACCCTTATGGGAATCTCTAACTAGAATTTGAAAATGGCATCACTATAGAAAATCAACTCAATTTAAAAATGTTGCCCTTTGGATTTTCCATAGGTTCTTGACCTTCTCCATTTTTGGAAAGGGTGATAGAAATGGCAATGTCACAAAATAAGAATTGCTTGCATTAGGTAGAACAATTGCCAAAGAAAATTTTCATTGTGCTAGGATTGTTGTAGAATCCTTTAGGCAAAACTCTCTTAAGACATCGTAAAAATTAGTAATGGGCATGTATGTTATTGTTATTGCTCAACATTTTAATTGCATCAACGAGGCAAATGAAGTCCACATATTTTAGTTAATAAAAAATGATTATTTAGGAATGAATGCCTTTTAGGAAATGGAGTTACAACTAAGGATGAAAGGACAAATTTATGGAAAAGGACAACTCTCGCTGATTTTAAGAAAACCAAACCCCCAATTAGATGTGAACAATTTATGGGAGATGATCATGATGAAGTGGAAGCTGAGATTGATGCATATAAAGAGGAAGATAGGGATGAAGCTGAGCATTAGAGAACTAGAAAAAGAGGAAGATGAACAAGTGGTGAAAAGGGTGGTTCTTTCAAGCCTAGCTTGAAGGATTTGTTAGTGCAACTTATAGAGCAGTTCTCTACCTTTGAGTAGAATGCTTATTCCAAATTGGATGGTTTAGTGAACAATCAAAGGACTCTTCACCATGTGGTTGATGAGATTCATCTTCACTTGGGTCTTGCAATTTCAGTTGAAGATCTCTTTGGACCCGCCTCTTCTCACCCTCCTCCTCCACCTCCAGCCATTTAGTTCATCATGATTATACTCTTACTTTGCATTATGATTACCATATTATTTTGGTAGATTCAATTTGGTTACTTATTTTATTTTTGGTATTTCATTTTGGTTCTTTGGATATTTGGTTTATATTTTGCTATGGTACTTCATTTTAGATATTAATCTTTAAACATTTTTTATAATTATGTGTGGACATCTCTTTAAATGTTTTTTTTTATCATTTATCTTATATATTCCTAAATTATAACATTGAATTAAAGTGACTCTTAGTATGAGAAATTGAAATACTTTAAAATGTTAGTTGCTTGGGTGGATTGATATAACTTGCAAGTTTTGACATAAGAAGGGGGAGTTAACTTAATGTCATATGCATATTTTTTATACACTAAGGGGGAGTTGAATTACTTATGTTTTGACATTAAAACTTGGTACATTGGTACCTTGATGCTTGTTTTGAAGTTTATGCATATTCTTAGGGGTACCCCAAAAGCTTATTTTTGCTTCTTCTATCTATTCCATAACAACAAGGAGAGCTTTTAATGCTTGTTTAACAAAAAGGGGGAGAAATGAATAAAATTTGGTATATTACATGGAACTTAATTATAACTAAGTATATTGATCTTTCTTAGCACCTTTTTTATTATGCCAAAAAGGGGGAGAGATATAGTCAAGGAAGAAAATTGATGATTTTGAAAAAAAAAATTTATGCTAAATGATTCAATTTTCCTTAAGCTTTATCATTATCAAAAAGGGTAAGATTGGTGGCCTATTTATGTTATGATATTGCAATAAAACTTAGTAAAATTAATAACATTATTGTATATGATGTTTAAGATAAATTTAACAATCTATAAGACTTGTTGGAAGATGTTCTATTATGTTTTTAAGTGATTTCATACTTGAATGCATGTCCAAAACCATGAAAGGGCGTTCATCTCATGTACAAGAACTACCCTCACATAGAAGCAAAATGAAAGAGCCTTCTAGACACTTGATCGCACGTTCATTGTTGAAGGTGCATTCATCTTTGATGCATAAAATTTAGATTTTGGATAGCAAGCATTTGAAGGGGTGTTTAAAAAATTGAATGGGTGTTCATCACCTTGAACTCTCATTCAAAATATTGAGTGGGAATTCATCTCAATTGCTAGAAATTCATTTTCAAATAGCAAGCAATTGAAGAGGTATTTAGCAAAATTGAAAGAACAATTAACCAATTGAAGAGGTGTTTAGAATTTTGAACGCGCATTCAAAATGCCCAGAATTCAAAAAAAAAAAAAAAATAGCAGTTGGAGAGATGTTGGAGCTTGTCTAACATTATTGTGAAGCCCATTGTCATACCCAAGGTTTCCTTTACCTATTAGAGTTAACAATGGTGCCATAGGAGATTTATTCCAATAATTATTGTTGTGGTGAAATTAAATTGAAATCAAAAGAGAATTAATGTGACTAAGTGAAAGTGACCTATCTACTCAAATGGTGACATTATAATGTTCATGTACTATGCTATCCAAGTCTTTTCTACCATATTATGAACCATAAGAATATCATAAGAAGTGATTTTAATGAACAATGTGACAATGAATGGGAAATGAAATAAATTTGGGTAAACATTTTAATAATAAAATAAAATTCAAATCGAGTTTGACTTAATGTGACTAAGTTAATTATTTTCTTGTGATGTGATGCTAAAGTGCTAGTGAATAGGCATGAACATAATACCTAAACATCTCCTAAGTCATTAGTGATAATAAAAGTGACATAACAAGCTAATTTTAATCAAAGCTACAATAGTAAAATAGAAGTCAAACTTAGTTTGACCTATTGAGCCTACATGATTCACTTACTGGAATATTGCTATTAAAGTGCTATTAAATGTGCATTATAAAGTGCATAAAACTTATCTAGTAATGTCTAAAGTGTGTAGTGAAATTAGAAAGTATAAATATGTATGCTAAAGTGAAAGAAAAGAAATGAAAAATTTATTAAGTTACTAAGTATGAAATGTGCATATATTGATTTATTAATGTGCTTTTGGACTCTAAAGCCTAAGCCCATTAGATGGCTAGCCCACAAGGCCTATGAATAGGTGAACATACACTTAAGTAGAGTTAGGAATAACTAACTAAGGTTAAAATGGGAGTACGATGTGTTAGCCATCAAATTTGACTTGGAAGCCACCATTTTTGTCTAAGTCAAATCCTTTTCCAACTTGAATTTTCACTTTTCCTACACCAAAGTCTACATTCACTTTTATTATTTATGTCATGAGCCAAATTTCTAGACCATGACTATCCTAGAGTTCAGGGTGACTTAAGGTCACCTAAACTCATAGAACACCATTGATCTTATTAACACTTTATGCATATCCCATTTTGTAATCTTTCCCAAGATTGGAACCACATACATTCTCTATCCTTTCCCATTATGACTTTAATTATGTATTCATAACTAGTATATTCTAGTGCCATTTCATGATCATAATTAGAACATCAATTATAGGTAATAACCAATGTTATCCATACATTTTTACTTACTAGTACAAGTGTACATATACATAATAGGTATCATTAATTGTTCACAATACTCTTCAACATAACATACTTTAACACTATGCCTTAAGATACCACAGAGCTCTAGATTATTTATCATCAAAATGGTATAAGCAAGACTAAATAACAATTTAGCAAGTCCCAAATGAGAAGCATAGCTCAGAGTTTACCTTGCTAACGGAACACCTCAACCTAGAAAATTGTGAACAATTATGGTATGAGACAAGCTCAGTGAGTACCAAATAATATAACATAACATATGAGTAATATAGGATGTTATTATTTGAGTTAATTCAAGATAGCAATGGAGTGATGTCAATCAAAATTGGCCATGTTGAACTTTAGAATGCATTTTAGCATAAATAAGGATATCTTAGAAGCAGAAAGCTTCCTGTTCATAAAAGTTGAAGAGTGGCAGCCTAAGCCTTCCTCACTCACAATATCACATTACGCAAGACTTATCAAGTCTTACAATTTGGTGTTCCCCCCTAACAGAGGTTGGGTACTCTCGCCCTACCTACAGGCTTATACCAAGTGCACAAGGTCTGATGTTTTCCCTCACATCAGAGAGGATTTCTATTTAGGCATGGGTATTCATGAAAGGCATATTCAAATCCATATCAAGTATTCAATATTGAGTAGCAGGTATATCAATCATTTAGCATAAAATGGCATCAATATGAGAGGCTCATTATGTTTAAATTATCATATAAGAAGGCTATAGTATTCAAAGTCTCACATTCTATAGGCAACATATATTCAATGTCCCTTTTTGGGCACGTATCAAAGGGTAGCATTTCAAACAATAGTAGCAAGAAACATGGCATAATTACATTACATTATTAAGTACTCACCTTAAGTCCTTTGCTCCTATCATTATTAGTTCAAAGTCTTTCTCGGTCATGAGCAATTTCCTTGCCCTTGCCTTAAAGTTCTATACTCAACATTTCAATTATACATTAATTAGTAGCCAATAGTGTTACTAACTGCATCCTCTTGTCATTCTACTACTTCCACCCATAGGTGATGTATCAATGATATCTCGTGTATACTTATACCTTATTATTATTTCTTAGCATCTTTAAGCTAAATTCCTCACTCAATTTCACGATTCGAAGACTATATTTCCAAAGTTCCCAAATTATTCCATAAACCCTAGAATTTGGGGAAAACTATCAATTTCACTTTCACATCTTAATTTGACTAACGATTCATCACATTAACACCTAGGCATTCAATTCCCACCAATTACTTTGAGTTAATTTACTTTTATTCATATGAACCCTAACTTATCCTATTTATATCAAATTTGGGGAAAATTTCCAATTCCTCATCAAATCTTCAATTTAGTTGAAGAAGCATGAAATTGACACATCATATAACATATATATTTACTTAATTATCACCATTTAAGATTAGAATACTAGGTTCCTCTTTTGACTATATTCATGTCTCTAAGACTTTCATGTTTAAAATCATGTTCTCAAGTCATTCTAACACTTCTAATTTACTCTTGTTTATCTAACATAGTCATAGGTGTACTTAATTAAAATTTAGAACTTTTCCTAAGTCATTCTCTACCATGGCCGAATTCTATATATGGTATACAAGAGATATCTAAACAACCAAAACATTAAAATTAACCCTAAATTGTGGAAAAGAGTGGATAAATAAAATTTCTTACCTTGGTTAGCTCTTATTTATCAAGGTTTTTGTTGCAAGCGGGTAGAGAGAATTTGTATTCTCAATATATTCTTGCTTATATATCTATTGGGTTGGATGGTGAGGATTTGTCAAGTTAAATCCAATGGTTAGGATTTAGTCTCAATAAATGGCTAAGATGGTGTCAAATTGGATGGCTAGGATTCTCTCTACAATGTGATGATCATCATAAGGTGTTAGAGTGCCCAAAATGCATCTAGAATCATTTGTAGGAAAAGTGAGAGTTTCACATGGTTTAGGAATTTGACTTAGTCAATTTTGGTGGCTAACTAGTCAAAATCTTATGACTCACAATTTTACAACATATGCTTCTTTATCTTGGGCCAAACATTCTAGCTCACAACTTTTGATATCTTATAACATCTTAGGCCCAATGGGCTAGCCCCTATATATTGGGTTCAGGTTTTTGCCATTTTAAGGCCTATTAATAAGCCTGTAAACCCATTAAAATTTAATTCTTTTACCTTGCACTATAACTTTCAATTTTATGCTTTCTAACTTCTTTGCCTACCTCATTAACTATCATATGAACTCCATTTAAATCATTAGAGCATAATTAATCATAATAAAATCATGTGCTAGGCAACAATTCAATTGGTATCACAAAATTACTAACTGATTCCCTTTCATTTCTATACCATGCTAACCTTCACAAATCTAATATTTTAGCATCACTAGCAATTAGAGTGGGCTATAAAAGACTTGGGTATTATATTTCCACACCATATGATGAACATCATCAACTTAGATAAGATCCTAGCCATCCAATTTGATTAAATCGTAGCCATCCATTGATTAAATCTTAACCATTGGATTAAGTATGATTAAATCCTCACATTTCAACATTGCATATATAAGTAAAATTTATGTCCATCCTTACCATTTCATATATAAGTAAAATTTATGTCCATCTTCATCATTTGGCAAACTCTATATCAAAACTCCACACCAACCAAGGAAAAACCTCTTCACACTAACATCAATATAGAATCTCAAAAATCAAAGTTTTCCAATGTAAGAAACTAAGCTCATCTTCTCCTTTCCTTGTTCTAAGTATGATTTTGATGTTCTAGTTGCAAAACTTCCCTATTTTTCCATTTATATAATTTGGCCAAAAGAGGGCATGATTAAAAAATGTTTTGTTGGATATTATTTGATTAAATATGAGAATTTGGCTTGAGAATTCAAGATTTAATATGTGAAAATAAGTAAAGGAAGCATGAAAGTCTCCTATGCCTCACCATAAGGGGGGTTCTTCCACTTTGTTAAATAACTAAGGGAAGTATTCAAAATGCTGAAATAATAGAGTGTGGCTACTAGAACACTAGGGCTGGCCGAATTTTACATTAATATATGTAGGATTTTTGTAACAACCCACACCCACCTTAGGAATTTTTGTGATAAATTGCTTGATTTAGAACTATTAAGGTTAAGTGTATGCTTGTGTGGAAATTTGTGATTTAAGTAATTGATGAGTATGTGGCATATTAAATTAATTTTAATATGCATAATATATGTTGCTATTATGAAATAAATGATTTACATGAAGTGCATTTGCATAAAAGAATTTATTTTAAATAAAATGAATTTTCATGCATAAGACAATTTTTAAACATAAAATAATTTTATGGGTATTTTAAAAATATTTTAAATTAAATATTTTTGAGGGAAATGTTCCAAAATTAATAAGAAAAATATTCTCTTTATTTTAATTCTATTCAACCTGAAAATTTAAAGAAAAAGCCCAAATACCCAAAAGCCCACTACACCAAAACCCTCCTAACCTACTTCATTAAGGGTATTAGTGGAAATTCCACTCCAACCCTAATATATATTCCAAATTTTGGCCAAATCAAGGTTCCAGTAGCCATTCTCTTATTCTTTCTATATATTGGCAGAAAATTCTCTCAAAATATTTCTCTCTACTGAAATTAAAAAAACACCTTTACATTTCGCGATTTCTTGACCGTAATCGTAAGTTTTTATTCTCTTTTGATTTCTAAACTGATTTCTATGAAATAAATTATGAGAAAATTATTTTGAACTGGTTGATTACTGATTTTTACAGATTTAATTCTATTTGGGTAAGTTTTGGGAGAGAAAAATTATTTTCTACTGAAAACACGATTTTTTCCGCGAGATTCCTTCAAAGGTGAATTCTATAACATCATGGGGGGGGGGGGGGAGATTTGTGTATGGTTGATTTATAAACTAATTTTTGATTTGTTTTGATGAAAAATATTTGATTAAATAATATTTCTGTGATGACCAAAAAATTTCAAAAAACAAAGGAGTTCAAGGTTTTCGTGTTAGAACTTGGAAGTTAGAAAATATTATTCTTGAATGGACATATGGCTGCCAATTTGTATGAATAAGTGCTCTAATATGATATTTGTTTTGTTTAGATGAAAAATAATGATTTAAATCATGTGTTTGTTTATCACTGAAATGAACGAAATGCGCGGAAAGCGCGGAAAATCATGATTTTTCACTTAAGCCTTTGAACTTGGAAATTTTTTGTATAAACCCTACCTATGGCTGCTGAATCATGTAGGGATGTGTTCTAAACTAATATTTTCTATGATTGAATGAAAAATAAAAGTTTAAATAACATGTTTATATAATACTAAAATGACCGAAAAATACCAAAAACAAGAAAACTCATGGTTTTGTGCTCTATAATTCAAAAGTTGAATTTTTGTGTATAAATAACACCAAGAGTGGCCGATTCTTATGAATTTAAATTCTAAGATGATTTTTGTTGCTTTTACATGAAAAATCTTGATTCAAACCATATTTTTGCATATTTCTGAAATAGACAGAAAGTGCGAAAAGAAGAAGAATTTAGTCTTTACCTTGGTGATGCATTCGGCCTATATGAATCTTTTTGTCCCAATGGTTATAAATTTTATATGATGTGTTTTGATGATTTTTGACATGTATGTATGTATAATAAATGATAAAATTGCATGTTAGTTGAAGGTATGATCCTAGATAAGCTTAAATGCATTATGGTATACTTAAGGTATCTTAACATTATATTGTGTTTAGAATGCAAATGTGGTTGAGAAATATGGAACTAGATATTATGATGACTTGTAATGAACATATGGTTATGAGTTGATGAAGTGAAAGGGATCATAAGAGTTAAGCATGACGCTAGAAAGGTAAATTGTTACGATGACATGTGTGGAAGTGTAAAGTGAATTAAGATAATTGTTAAAGTGAATTAATATTAAGGTAATAGTATTGTAATGACCTTAAAAAGGTAATAATGTGATTGTAATGTGGTATCATAAGAGCCTATAAGGTCTAAGTATGCAAGACTTTTAAAGTCGATGTATTATGTGCAAGTGATGAGTACACCTATATGTGAACTCTAATGTGTATGCTATATGTGCATAGGTAGTTATGGGATAGGAGCATCATGAGTAAATAAATGCTAAGTATTAAATCAAATATTATATTAGAGTTTGAGGAGCTTTAGAAGTGCAAAAGGGACTATGTGTACTAGGTGCAAAGGAACTCTAAGGTGAGTAAACATCGTATTCATTCTACAAGTGTGAGTAAACACTATGTTCATGTTATAAGTGCAAGTAACATTTTGTTATGTTACAAATGTGTGAAAACATGCTATGTGAGCCTTTGTGATCCTTGAAACCCAAGTTCTTTCAATTTTAAATATTATTATATGATTTCTTTGTCAAGCTTGGGTTACCAAAGGACATTTGGTCCAAAACTAGTTTGTTTATCCATTGAGAACTTCTTATGATTAACACCATAACTTGTATTCTTTCTGGAACTACACTATCATTGTATCTTTTGTTGAAAGCTAAACCACTATTGATATTGGAATATATGTTATTGTTGCCTTATGTGATATTGTAAATTGTGATTACCATTAGCTCTAGCTATGGTACCTTTTACCCTTATGCAGAATCCTCGTGCTGATGCAGGTAATCATCGGAACCTGTGCATAGGGTCTTAACCCGATGGATAGGGGTAGTGTATCCACCTCAGCTAGAAGGGGCAGTTCTAGCCATGGAGCCTGATAAGCTTCATGCCTTATAAGTGATAGGAGTTGGAATTTGGTATAAGGTCACCTCTCCTCAATGTGTTTGAGTGATAGAGCAATAGCCTTTACTCTTTATAAGTGACAAGTGTGATTTCTGCAAACTTGCCAAATTGAACCCTTGCTAAATTGCAACCTGATTCATGAGTTATAAGTCATGAACTAAGTGCATAAGCTATGTGTTTCCTTTTCAAAGGAAAATGTGATAATGTATATGTCTTTTTGTTTACTCATTGAGATCATCTATCTCACCCCTTTTTCTTTGTGTGGTTCCAGGTGAGCAAATGTGAGGAGACAAGGTGATGGCTCAAGCATTCTACTTCGCTTGGGGAATTCCTTGTCCAAGTTATCAATAATACTATTTTTATGAAGTCTTGTCATTAGATGCTCTAGGAATGTTGATTGATACTTATTGATATATATTATTTTCCTTATAGATTTCATATGTAATGATTTATCTTAGTATTCTGCAATTATGGTATTCATCTAAATGTTTTAAATGAGTTAATAAAAGAGGTTTGGTAAGATCCTAGGCATGATTTTTATATGTAAGTGGGTTCTACGGGCATGGGTGACCTTATGTCTCCCCATGTTCTAGGACTGTCATATTTATAAGGTTAGGATGTGACAGTTTTGGGCAATTTCCAATATTACCCTTAATCAGTTAGGTTAGAAGTGTTTTAGTGTAGTGGGCTTTTGGGTATTTAGGCTTTTTAATTAATTTAGGGGCTGATTATAGGTAATTAAAATAAAAATATTTTTCTTATTATTTTTATTAAAATTCCCCCCCTAAAATATTTATTTAAGAATTATTTTAAAAATACTTATAAAATTATTTTATGCTTAAAAATTGCCTTTTTGCATGAAAATTCATTTTATGAAAAATAAATTATTTTATGCTAATGCACTTCATGTAAATCATTTATTTCATAGTAATAATTCATATTATGCATATTAAAATTAATTTAACATGCCACACACTCATCAATCACATAACACATAAATTCCCATAAAAGTACACACTTAGTCTTAATAGTTCTAAATCAAACAAATTGGTCATGAAAACTCCTAGAGTGGGTGTAGGTTGTTACATTCTCCCCCCTTAGAAAAAATTTATCCTTGAATTTTCAAATCTAACAACACAACACACTCTAGTTAACTTCTCCGCCATGCTTTTGCTACGCCACTCAAACACAATATCTAACTACAATTAACATATCAAAAATAGTAAGGCACATACTCACACTTGAGCTACACCTATGTTAATCTCTTGTTCAAATAAATCTTAAACTAATCCTTAATAATCTTTATATCCCTTAACCTCAAACAAAAGTAATAGAACCTTTAATTTCACCTATAATCAAATATATTCCTTAGCATTTCTTCTCCTTATATCTCTATTATTATTAACATCTATACTAATACCCTAAATCACCACTTCCATTCATTATTTATCACATTAGTCATATAAGAATTCAACCGATAATTCCAAATTAATAACTCTAATTGATATTTGATAATTCTCTTTCCCTATTAATAATCATTACTTAATCTATTATAACCTCCAAAAATATTTTCGTGTTTAATACCTTGCTAACATTACAATTTCTACGCTCCCATCATTTATCAATTTAAAACATATTTAAACTTAACAAACATTCCTATATATATCATATCCCAAATGAACTTGCATCCTATTAATTTTCAATCTCAAATACACTTGTTATAACTATTTTAGACTTACTCTCTTTCTGTATAATATATATACATCATTATCATGACTTAATTACCTAATGCCTCATAATTTCTTTGTACCTTTAGCTCATAATATTATCTAACTTTAGATTTTTCACTTACATCTTGCTATATTTCACATTCTTGATCATTTAACTTATCCATATTAAAATAATAAACCTTCTAATACCATTGCCATTTAATGAAATTTGTATGTAACTCTTATATCTTTCCAAATCTATGCCATTTTAGGTTATCTCAATAAAAATTCTTTCCATACTAAAGATCACTAACAAATTTTCTAGTAACCTTAATTAAGCATTATTGTATCTAATGCCTTAAAACATTTCTCATCCAGAGGACTCAAATCCCTTTCAGGTATATTCAAAACAATTTATATTTTCAAAACTGCATAGCATTATGCTTATCCTTTTATCATCATTACAAGTTTGAAAATACTTATCCTTTTATGTCTCCCCCTCTTAAATGAAATTCATCCTAGAACTTTAATACTTACTCATATGTTCTCGAAAGAAAAAAACTGCGGATGGTTCTGCTGCATCCCTTTCTTGACTTCCTAAGTATACTCATCCATTCCATGATTACACTAGTAGACCTTAATCATAGGTATCTCCTTAATACATAAATTTCTCCCCATCCTTAGCTTGAGAATTTTCCTACTTTTCTCTACAGTTAATACAAGCTCCATACTCATATAGCTAATCCATTCCTAAGATCACATTGAATTCTAGGACATCAAGTTCCAATAACTCGATAGGAAGTTTCTATCCATCATTGTCTACCTCACAATCCTCAAACAATACCTTCCATCATTGCTCCCAAAAAAGTCAATACTACTAAGGGTTCATTAATTAATTCCTTAATCTCTACCGAGACTCTTAGCAAAACACAAATGAATGCATAGCACTAGAATCAATCAAGCATCTTGCACTAAAAATTTGAATGGGAATGATACCTTCTTCTTTCAAATCACACTAGATAAATATTCCTCCTATGGCTATACTCAATATTCTAAAATAATGTCACCAATATGATATTCTAAAATAATGTCACCAACTTGGTAAAATAATGTCACACTAGAAATCTTACACTAAACTAAACTTCAAATAATGTCACCAACATGATATTCTAAAATAAAATTCCTATAATAACTCATAGAGCATCTAAAGACTCATCATAGCATGGTACTATTATAACTTACACAAAGGAATTTCCCAAGTGGAGCAGGTAGCTTGAGCGATCACTTTGCCTCCTCATAATGCTCACCTAGAACCACACAAGGAAGAAGGGTTGAGATAGATCATCTCAATGAGTAAACAATAAGGCTTATACAATAACACATATCCCTTAGAAAGGGCTCATAGCTCATAACTCATAGTTCATGATTCAAAATTCATTGTTCATGGTTCATGGTTTGCAATTTAGAAAGGTTTGTAGGAATCACACTTATAATACATAACATATAGAGTGAAGGTTGCTACGATAATCACTCGAACACATAGAGTAAAGGCTATTGCCTTAGTCACTCAAACACATAGAGTGAAGGCTATTGCCTTAATCACTCAAACACATAGCCGATGATTACTCGCATCGATATGAGGATCACATAACCGATGATTACTTACATCGGTATGAGGATTTCTGCATAGAGGGTTAAATGTACCAAAGCTAGAGCTAATGGTAATCACATATGACAATAACATTTAAGTCAACTAAACATATATCACAATAGCAATAGCAGTTTAACTTTTGAACAAAAGATACAGTATTGTGTAGTTCTAGAAAGAATATAAGTAGGGCAATAATCACAAGGAATTATCATTGGATAATCAAAAATGGTTTTTGGACCAATTGTCCTTTAGCAATGCAAGCTTTACAAAGAAATCATTTAATCATATTTTAGAATAGGAAGAACTTAGGTTTCAAGAATCTTAAAGGTTCCCATAACACAATTATGATAGCTTGTACTTGTAATAATAGCATAATGTTTACTCACACTTATAGCATGAACATAGTGTTTACTCACCTTGTGGTTCCTTTGCTCCTAGTACTTGTAGCTCTTGACTTCTAATAGTCCTCAAGCTCTATTATTCATTTCAATTTAACAATTAGTATTTGATTAACATCATGTTATCCTATCTTATAACTACGCCATGTACATATAACATTCATATATACTTAGAGTTGCACATAGATGTGCACTCATCACTTGCACATAACATGTTGACTTTAAAAGTCTTGCACACTTGGCCTTTATAAGCTTATATGCAAACACATTATAATTCATTTCAATGCCTTTCTAAGATCAACACAATATCATTATCTTAATATTAATTCACTTTAACAATCATCTTAGTACACTTAACATTTCCATATATGTCAACTTTAACAATGACTTTCCAAGTGTCAAGCTTATCTCTTATGACCAATTTATTTAATCAATCTCTTCATCAATTTAAAATCATTAATTAATTATCAATTCATCATTTAACTTACTTCCATATTATCTAATCATATTCACATATTACAACCTAAGGTTAAGATACCTTAAGTATACCAAATTGACTTTAGCCTTGTTTAGAGTCATTCCTTTAATCAACATGCAATTTAACCATTTATCATTCACACATACATATCAATAATCAACAAAATAAACCCCATAAAAATTATAGAGATTGGGATAAGAGTCCCAATGTAGGCCAAATGCTCCATTAAAGGAAAAACTGAATTTTCTTACTTTTCACACTTTTTGTCTATTACAGTAATATGTAGAAACATGGTTTGAACCAAGATTTTTCATGTAATCAAAACAAAAATCATTTTAGAATATTAATCCATAGGAATGGGCACATATAGGTGTGACATATACATGAAAATTCCAATTTTAGGTTTTAGGATGCAAAACCATGAGCCTTTCTTGTGTTTGGTATTTTTCGGTCATTATAGTAATATATAAATTGGTATTTTAAACCATTATTTTTCATTGAATCATAGAAAATATTAGTTTATAACATCCACCTGTATAAATCGGCAGCCATAGATCATGATTATGCATGAAGATTCCAAGTTTTAAGGTTTAGGGTGAAAATCTTTTGTTTTCTAACTTTCTAGTGTTTTCCGATCATAATAGTAACATATAAACACATGATTTAAATTATTATTTTTCATCCAAACAAAACAAATATTAGTTTAGAACATCAATCACCACAATTCAGCAGCCATAGAATTATCAACCCATAGAATTTTCCAACTTTCAAGTTCTAGAATGAAAACCTTAAATTTCCTTGTTTTTTGAAACTTTTCAGTCATTACAGTAATATGCAAAAATATAATTTGATTCAATATTTTTCATCTAAACACATCAAAATTCAGTTTAGAATTCAATGATGTAGAAATTTCCCCCCTTTCGTGATGTTTATGCATAAAAATTTCAATTTTGAGTTACAGGATTCACCTTTGGCGAAATCGCGTAGAAAGGTTGATGTTTTTGGTAAAGAAATTGATTTTTCTCATAAGAAGTCACCTAGCCCAAATTTTATTAGTAAAAATTAGTAAATATTCAATTTAAAATAATTTCCCATGATTATTTTCATAAAAATCAAATAGAAAATTGAAAGGAAAGGAAAAACTTACAGAACGGTCGTGAAATCGCAAAGTTTGAAAATATTTTATGAATTTCAGTACAGAGAATAATTTTGGGAGAATTTTTCTATCAAAATATTGAAATAACAGAGTGTGGCTACTGGAACACTAAGGCTGGCCGAATTTTGCATTAATATATGTAGGGTTTTGGGCAATTTGCAAGATTACCCTTAATGAGCTAGGTTAGAAGTATTTTAGTGTAGTGGGCTTTTGGGTATTTGGGTTTTTTAATTAATTTAGGGGCTGATTATGGGTAATTAAAATAATAATATTTTTCTTATTATTTTTATTAAAATTTCCCCTAAAATATTTATTTAAGAATTATTTTAAAAATACTTATAAAATTATTTTATGCTTAAAAATTGCCTTTTTGCATGAAAATTCATTTTATGAAAAATAAATTATTTTATGCTAATGCACTTCATGTAAATCATTTATTTCACAATAATAACTCATATTATGCATATTAAAATTAATTTAACTTGCCACATACTCATCAATCACGTAGCACATAAATTCCTATAAAAGCACATATTTAGCCTTAATAGTTCTAAGTCAAACAAATTGGTCATGAAAACTCTTAGGGTGAGTGTGGATTGTTACCAGTTATGTGTGGACAAGGCAGTTACCTTCACTCTGTATTATGTTTCATGTGGACAAGGTAGTTGCTTTCACTTTATATTATGTTACATGTGGACAAGGCAGCCGCCTTCACTCTATATTATGTTACGAGTGGACAAGACAGCAACTTTCACTCTATATTATATTACGAGTGGATAAGGCAGTAGCTTTCACTCTATATTATGTTACGAGTGGACAAGGCAGCAACCTCCACTCTATATGTGTTATGAGTTATAAGTTGATTTTTATAAACAGTGTTAGATTACAAGCCATGAACTGTGAATCATAAATGTTGAACGATGAGCTATGAAATCTTCTAAGAGATATATGTTATTGTATAAGTCATATTTTTTACTCATTGAGATCATTTACCTCACTCCTTTTTCTTTATGTGGTTCTAGGTGAGCATTATGAGGAGGCAAGATGATCACTTAAGCTATCTACTCTGCTTGGAAAATTCCCTTGCCAAAGTTATAATAATACCATGTTATGATAAGTCTTTAGATGCTTTAGGAGTTATTATAGGAACTTTACTTAAGATATTATGTTGGAGAATTTACTTAGAGTCTTACTATTGTTTTCTTATGAATTGTAATGAAGTATATTTTTAGCTTTCGCAACTTAAAGTTTTCCCTTTATAAAAGGTTTTATTAAGTTAATGTATGAGGTTTGGTACAATCCTAGGCAATTTTTGCATATGCATGAGTGAGTTCTACGAGCGTGGATGACCTTATGTCTTCCTATGTTCTAGGACCATCATGTCTTTGAAATTGGGATGTGACACAATCATTAAAATGTATCTTACAATAATTATAGGCCTTGGGATCAAAATTCTAAGGTAAGTTAAATCTATATTGCCTTGAAAAACCATGGATTTTCTTACTACTCACACTTTTAGATCATTACAGTAATATATAAACTTATGATTTAAACTAATATTTTCATTTATTCATAACAAAAATTAGTTTAGGATACAACAACATACAAATCACCCTCCTTGAAGAACGTATGTATGAAAATTCCAACTTTTAAGTTTTAGGGTTCACCTTCGATGGATTTATGAGGAAAGAGTTATGTTTATGGTTGGATATTAGTTTCTCTTTCAAAAACACAACCTAGACCAAATTTAATAAGAAAAAAAATAGTAATATATAGTTTCATATGGATTACTCATGATTAGTTTTGTAAAAATCAAATAGTAGCATGAAAGAAGAGAAAAACTTACAAAGAAGATCACAAAACCGAAAGGTTTGGTGGCATCTTGTGAATTTCAGTTGAAAGAGAATTTTTAAGAGAAAATTCTATAAAAAATAATATGAATCACATAATGGAGGCTGCCACAATAAGAGGAGGCTGAATTTTAGGTTATTATTAGCAAAATTACAAGTTTGCCATTAATGAGCTAGACTAGAGTGTTAGGTGCATTGGGCTTTTAATCCAATTTATGGGCTAATTTAAATGTATTAAAAATAAAATATTTTACTTATTATTTTTTTAATTCTCCCTAAAATATTTAATTTAAAATATTTTAAAAATGCTAATAAAAATTATTTTATGCTTAGAAATTGCTTTGCACATGAAAATTCACTTTGTATGTAATAAATCATTTTAGGCATTTGTACTTCACATAAATCACCTATTTCATATTCAAAATTCATATTATGCATAGTAGAACTAGTCTAACATGCCACTTGCTCATAAATCATATACCATATAAAATTTATGACAGCACACACTTTATCACAATAGCTCTAAAATCAAGCAATTTGTCATGAAACTATTAGCCCGGGTATGGGTTCTTATGTGTAACAACCCACATCTACCCTAGGAGTTTTAGTGACAAATTGTGTGACTATATGAAAATTCATGTGTGACATGATTCATGAGTTTGTGGCATGCTAAATTAATTTTAATATGCCTAATATGAATTATTATTGTGAAATAAATGATTTGAATAAAATGCATTAGCATAAAATAATTTATTTTTCATAAAATGAATTTTCATGTAAAAAGGCAATTTTTAAGCATAAAATAATTTTATGAGTATTTTTAAAATATTTTTAAATAAATGTTTTTGGAAAAATTTTAATGAAAATAATAAGAAAAATATTGGAAAAATTTTAATGAAAATAATAAGAAAAATATAGTATTTTTAATTACCTATAATCAACCCTAAATTAATTAAAAATCCCAAATACCCAAAAGCTCACTACACAAAAACACTCCTAACCTAGCTTATTAAGGGCAAACTTGGAAATTGCACCCCAAAACCTAATATATAAGCAAAATTTCGGCCCCAATCAGTTTAGACAGCAGCCACACTCTGTTATTCCAGTATTTTCACAGAAAAATTCTCCCAAAACAATTCTCTCTACCGAAATTAATAAAACTCCTTTCAGTTTCGCGATTTCTTGACCGTAATCATAAGTTTTTAATCTCTTTCGATTTCTAAACTGTTTTCCATGAAATAAATTATGGGAAAATTATTTTGAATTGTTTGATTACTGATTTCTACATATTCAATTCTGTTTGAGTAAATTTTTGGGAGAGAAAATTTATTTTCTACCGAAAACACAATTCTTTCCGCAAGATTTCTCCAAAGGTGAATTCTATAACTTAAAATCACAATTTTATTGCATAGACATCATAAAGGGGGGGGGGTGATTTGTGTTTATTTACATTATAAATTGATTTTTGATTTGTTTGGATGAAAAATATTGCATGAAATAATATTTCTGTATATTTCTGTGATGCCCGAAAAGTTTCAAAAAACAAGGAATTCAAGATTTTTGTGTTAGGATTTGGAAATTGGAAATTTCTATTCTTTCATGAATACATGGCTGCTGATTTGTGTGAATTGATGCTCTAATATGATATTTGTTTTGTTTAGATGGAAAATAATGATTTGAATTATGTGTATGTTTATCGCTGAAATAAACGAAATGCGCGGAAAGCGCGGAAACTCATGATTTTTCACCTAAGCCTTTGAACTTGGAATTTTTTTTTGTATAAACCTTACCTATGGCTGCCAATTCATGAAGGAATGTATTCTAAACTGATATTTTCAATGATTAAATGAAAAATAATGGTTTGAACAATCTGTTTGTATATTTCTGAAATGATCGGAAAATACCAAAAATAAGAAAACTCATGTTTTGTGCACTATAATGCAAAAGATTGAATTTTTATATATTAATGGCACCAATAGTGGCTAATTCTTATGAATTTAAGTTCTAAAATGATTTTTGTTATGTTTACATGAAAAATCTTGATTCAAACCATGTTTTTACATATTTCTGAAATAGACAGAAAGCACGAAAAGAAGAAGAATTTGGTTTTCACCTTAAAGATGCATTCAGCCTACATGAACAATTGTGTCCAAATATTTATAAATTTTATGTGATGTGTCTTGGTGATTGTTCACATGTATGTATGTATAATGGATGATGAAATTGCATGTTAGTTGAAGGTATGATCCTAGAAAAGCTTAAATGTATTATAGTATACCTAAGGTACACTTAAGGTATCTTAACCTTGTATCTTGGTTAGAATGCAAATGTGATTGAGGAAATTGGAACTAGGAGTTATGATGAATTGATTATGAACATATGATTATGAGTTCATGAAGTGAAAGGGAATCATAAGAGTTAAGCATGATGTTTGAAGGATTAATTGTTAAGATAACATGTATGGAAGTGTAAAGTGAACTAAGTTAATTGATAAGTGAATTGATATTGAGGTAATGATATTGTGATGACCTTAAAAAGGTATTGATATGATTGCAATGTGTTTTCATGTGAGCCTATAAGGCCTAAGTATGTAAGACCATTAGGTCAACGAGCTATGTGTAAGTGATGAGTACACCTATGTGTGGACTCTAAGTGTATGTGTATGCTATATGTATATGGGGTAGTTATAGGATAGGAGCATCATGAGTAAATAAGTACTAAGTATTAAATCAAATATTATGTTAGTGTTTGAGGAGCTTTAGAAGTGCAAAGGGACTACATGTACTAGGAGCAAAGGAACCCCAAGGTGAGTAAACACTATATTCATGCTACAAGTGCAAGTAACATTTTGTTATGTTACAAATATGTGATGACATGCTATGTGAGCCTTTGTAATCTTTGAAACCCAAGTTCTTTCCATTCTTAATTTTATTATATGATTTCTTTGTTAAGCTTGGGTTGCTAAGGGACATTTGGTCCAAAACTATTTTGTTTATCTAATTGAGAACTTCTTGTGATTAACACCCTAACTTGTATTCTTTCTGGAACTACACTATCATTGTATCATTGTTTGAAAGCTAAACCACTATTGATATTGAATTACATGTTATTGTTGCCATATGTGATATTTTTAATTGTGTTTACCATTAGCTCTAGTTATGATACCTTTACCCTTTATGCAGAAATCCTCGTACTGATGCAAGTAATCATCGGCTATGTGCTTCTCGTATCGATGCGAGTAATCATCGGCTATGTGATCCTCGTACCGATGCGAGTAATTATCAGCTATGTGTTCGAGTGATTATGGCAATAGCCTTCACTCTATGTGTTATATGTTCGAGTGATTATGGCAGTAGCCTTCACTCTATGTGTTATAAGTGTGATTTCTGCAAACCTTTCTAAATTGCAAATTATGAATCATGAGTTATAAATTATGAGCTATGGGCCCTTTCTAAGGGATATGTGTTATTGTACAACCCCTATTGTTTACTCATTGAGATCATCTATCTCACCCTTTGTCCTTGTGTGGTTCCAGGTGAGCATTATGAGGAGGCAAGGTGATGGCTCAAGCATCCTACTTCGCTTGGGGAATTCCTTGTCCAAGTTATCAATAATACTATTTTTATGAAGTCTTGTCATTAGATGCTCCAGGAATGTTGATTGATACTTATTGATATATATATATATTATTGTCCTCATGGATTTTATATGAAATGATTTATTTTAGACTTCTGCAATTTAAGGTATTCATTCTAAATGTTTTGAATGAGTTATCATAAGACGTTTGGTAAGATCCTAGGCATGATTTGTTTATATGTAAATGGGTTCTACGGGCGTGGGTGACCTTATGTCTTCCTATGTTCTAGGACCGTCATATCTCTAAAGGTAGGATGTGACATTATGGCATCTATATGCAAAATTTCCAAAACGTTTTCGATTTCTATTCTTTTGTTTAACAAAAGTTGATTTGGTTATCTCTTCATCAGATATAAGATATTTAAGTTGCAGCAAGTTCACTTTTAAATGGGTCATGACCTATGTTTTCCAACTTACTTATCCTATCTTTAACTAAACAAATTAATGTTAGACATCAAAGTAGTTTTAAGTTTGGATTTCAAAGATTGCATTATCATAAAAGCATTTTGATGACAAGATATCTATTGTCAAGAAACCATCTCATACTGTACTCTTTCCCATTTTACTTAGTAAATTTATCACAATAAATCTCATGTAATTGCACTACTATTCTAATCCAACTCCCTTTCAGTTCCTTGTGTCCTATAGTTTGATTTCCCTTTTCCCTTCCCAAACATGACTCATTTATCCTTTATATGGTCTTCTTGTTGAGCTCAATAAAGCATGTATATTCTTTTAAATTTTCAAGTTCTTATAATACATCCAATCAAACTTAATCATTATACATGTCATGAACTTTAATTTTAATTCTAATTGACATTCAAATTTATGCATTTCCTTCTCTTTTACTTACTTTCACTATTTTATTATCAATTTATGACTCACCTTTCTTTCTAATTCTTGTCTTATGTCTCTATAAATTTTTTAGAGAATTACAATTTCACTTAATCAATGCAATCCCTTGGTGTGTTTTGATATGTTTATCTGAATGTTCATTTCTATCATTCAAATATATAACTTATTTATGACCCATGAAAATTTCTAACACTTAGATTATGTCCCTTATCTCCCTTTCATTCTTCATCTTTCAAAAATTTTCAGCATTTTTATTACTTAGCTCGTATCAACTTTCCTTTTCCCATATCCATGATTTTATTTTGACTAATTCTTTTCCCTTCTTACTACATAACTCAAGCCTTTATTTGAACTATGGTTGCCTTGAATTTTTCATCTTTTTCATTTGAGTACATCCTTCTCTACATGAACTTATCCTCTTTATTTCTAAGAATGATCCTTATGAAACTAGTACTATCAACTTTGTCACTGGTCGAGTGGCATTAAAGGGTATCTATCAAGGCATCCATGACAAAGCTGTGTCATTGCCTTTATACACCTTTAAACAAAAAGCTATGTTTCATAAATAATTCCCTCGAATATTGAGTTTCAAATCAATAGTTCATATTGTTTAACTTGCTTCAATATATCATAGAATGTAAGAATTTGAGTGAGCTCTTTTACCTTTGGACATTTAAATTGCTACTATAACATTATAGGGGGAGGTGTTTGTTTCCTTTACCATTTTGTTTCATCGTGTTTTATATTATCTAGTGGATTTTTCTCATCTATAGATTACCATACCTAATGGCAAATCTCATTTACTTTCCATTAAAAAGACATTGTCCTAATCAAGTGGATACCATTTATCCATCATTTTAGAATCTAACATTTAAATTAACATTTCAAGTCATGCTCTCACTATAGTGAGATGTTTTCACTTCCCAATGTTCCTCACTAGAATGATAATTATAGCTTTAAATGCAACATTTTTTATGAACCAAATTCTTTTCAACAATTACACATGTCATAATACACATCTCTTTATTTACTTCACATCAATTCACTCTTTCCTTAACAATTTCACATTATCTTTTTCTCTAAGTCTAATTCATTTGGGACATGCACCAATTTCAATAAAATTACATGCACCAATTTCAATAAAATTCTATCAATACTATTATGCCATACTCATATGATTAAATTCTATATCACTCGTAAAAATTTACACTTCTTATTCTTACTTAACATTATAAACATCATTTTAACCAATCAATTATATTATGTTGAATAAATAATCCACTAGGACTAGTCCTAATTGCAACACTTTACTGGTTAATTTTCTTTCCATATTCAAATATTCATCCTATTTGAGCTAACTTTCTCTAGCATTCATTTGTTTTTATAACTTTTCCCTATTTACCTTTCTATAATCTTATTCTTATCAATAAAGTCCTTTATCCAAATTATCTTATTCCTCATATTACATTCTCTTTAACCCTTATAATTTCCTTTGCCTTATAATTTTCTATATTTTCCCACCTTAAAACTTAATCCATCTCACACTTGCTTCATTGAGTTACTTTCAAAGCTTACCATTTCATATGGCATCTACTTTTAACTTATTCAATTTTATTTCATCATCACTTCAATTTCAACATAACATATTTCTTTTGGACGAGGTTTATCTAATCAGTCAGCTTCATAAAATCCTTCTGTGTCATAACTTTTATTTCCTTTAATACTTTTTAATTTTATACTTCATATATCTAATACTTTCTTATACATTCTTTGCCTTATCATTCACTATTTTAACCTTTCCACATCTCACTTAGTTTGCTTGACCACATTCAAGTTGTTTTCTATTTAACATATACTCATCCAATTTCATACCTATCTTATTTTATAGGTATTCTTCCCATTATGTGCTCATTCTCGATATAAGGTATTTTATCCAAAATGAATCCATGTTTTTACACTAATTGATTCTTAGCTTAGACTTATCCTTCTTAAGTCAAACCATCCTTAGTTCCTTACTTTCTTTTTAAAGACTATTCCTTAATCATATATACCTTGTTGTAATTATCCATTTCATGTATCTCTCTTTTGGAATGATCCAACATCAAATCATATTATACTTTGATCCTTTGTTGACCTCACAACTTTACTCCTTTAGTGGGTTTAAGAACTTCCCTATTACATGTACATAATCGCCTTTCCTAAGGTCACATTAACACATATGTGATTGATCACTTCCTTCTTTGATTAGGAAGTGATCTTCTCTATACCAGAATATTCTTCCTTCTACTATACTTGATATTTACTTAAGTGATAGAGAAATCCTTACCTTTCTTATTGTTTTAGTCTATAGTAGCATCTAAGCCACAACTTATTAATATTATTCATTTAGTTCATGTTGTGTATTTTATATATATATAAGATGTAATGGATTTGTTTTCTTTTCATATTGAACATCATTTCTCTTCTTATGGAATCAATCACAAATATCATTTAACAATTCCATATAGTTCACATATCAAATCATTGTCAAATGTAAACATTTCATATAGCATAACATTATACATATCAATCATTGATCTAAGCTGGACCAAAATTTAGTCAACTTCTGTTTCTAATCCTAGCAATTCAACTTAGAATTATTGAACATGTTTACTAGGTGTTTATTCTATAGATATAATCCATTAAAAGATTATAATTTCTAAAAGATTCAAAAGTCCCTTAAGTCATGAAATGAACCTCAACATTGTGAGCGTTACACAATTTTCACGACAGTAACTAACTTAAGGAACAAACATCGAATTTAGACCTTGAGACATAGTGCATTTACCGACCTGGGTCGTGACCGTGACTTAGGGCACGACGGAGAATCACGACTGTGACTCAGTTCCAATGGGTAGTGGACTTCATCTCCCTGTACAAGTTTACTTAACATTGCACACTTTTAGGCCCGAATTCAATTGTTTAAAGCTGTTTTAGAGGCTCTAAAATTTTTCATTCAATTTTTTATTCACTTTCATAAGCTATTTTGTTTGGTTATATTATGGGACCTTATTTTAGCCTTTTCTAATATTAAGGTTACACCATTAAGCATATAAATATGTTTGTTATTACTTTAAAGAGCAGTTCAAACATTAATCATTCTAACTTTTGGACAATAGTCACATATTGTATAGATACAAAAGAACTATGGTATTGTATCAATTATTTCTCAATTGTTATTCTTTACTATGTATACATATGTAACATTTTCTATATTCAAAATCTAATTAAAATTTATCTATTCATAATCCAGTCTGATTAATTCCTTGAGCCCCTCTCACTATTATTATAAAACTTGCATTAGGATATCTCATATCTAAACATCTCACATAGTCTAATGTATGCAAGGGTAAATATATTCACCTCACTATTCACATTACATGAACTTTTCATGAACATTTAGGTTTTTGACTTAATAGCATTTAGCTAATAGTTGTCACACACATACGTCAAAAGCATTAAGAATGTAGTATGCCTTCATCCTTATTCACGTTATGTAAATATTTTTCAAAACATCAATTACACTAAACCATATCAATAATTGACAGTTAATCATAATAGGAAATTTATTTCTAATAAGACGCATATACATGTTCACTTATACACTTTTTAACATATACTATCATTGTCACATCCTAATTTCTAAGACATGATGGTCCTAGGACACAAGAAGACATAAGGTCATCCATGCCCATAGAACCTACTTATACATATACAAATACTACCTAGGATCATACGAAAACCTCATGCAGTAACTTTAATATCCAACGATAAGGAAAACTTTAACTAGCAAAAGCATGAATTAAAAACCTTTCAAATACAATCCATACAAAAAGAATATTTATGTCACATCCCAACATTCAAGATATGACGGTCCTAAAATATAGGGAGATATAAGGTCACCCACACTCGTAGAACCCATTGAGACATATAAAAATCATGCCTAGGATCATACCAAACCTTATACAATAACTCATTTAAAAACATTTATATGGAAATCTTTAGTTACAGAAGATAATAATTAGATACTTCGCATACAATTAGAAAATAATACTCATAATCCAATTGAAACCTTAATAAATAACATCTTGGAAAAATCATCAAAATAAATATTCTTAGAGCATTTAATAATAAAACTTCATGGCATTATATTATTAAAGACTCAGACAAGGAATTTCCCAAGTGAAGTACAATGCTTGAGCTATTGCCTTGCCTCCTCACATTTGCTCACCTAGAACCACACAAGGAAAAATGGTGTGAGATAGATGATCTCAATGAGTAAACAATATAGTCTATGCAATAACATATATTCCTTTAAAAAGGAAACCTATAGCTTATAACACATAGTTCATAATTTATGAATCATGGTTTCAAAGTTTTCAATTTAGCATGGTTATCACTTTAGCAGGTTTTGCAAAAATCACACTTGTAATACTCATCATCTATAAAGAGTAAATGACTATACTAGCTCATTCACTCAAGGGAGAGGTGGCCTCACACCAAATTCCAAATCCCAACCCATAACTTATAAAGTCATGAAACAAATCATGCTCCACGGCTAGAACCACCCCTTCTAGCTGAGGTGGATACACTAGCCCTATCCATTAGGTTAAGACATGTGTATAGGTTTCAATGATTTCCTGCATCGGCATGAGGATTTTGCATAAAAGGTTAAAGACACCATAGCTAGAGCTAATAGTAATCACATATGACAATAGCACTTTAGGCAACAATAACATGTATCACAATAGCAATAGTAGTTTAACTTTTTGAAAAGAAGATATAGTAATATTGTAGTTCTAGAAAGAAAGTAGGTAAGGTAACAATTACAAAGGGTCTTTCATATCATTAAATAAATGCTAAAGGCTTTGGATCAATTGTCCGTTTGCAACCCAAGCTTAACAAAAAAATCATATAATCATGATTTAGGATAGAAAGAACTTAGGTTTCAAGATCTCAAAGGCTCACATAACATGATATCACATATTTGTAAAATAACATAAGGTTTGCTCACACTTGTAGCATGAATATAGTGTCTACTCACCTTGTGGTTCCTTTGCTCCTAGTACACATAGCACTTTTAAACCTCTAAAACTCCTCAAGCACTAGCACCATATTCAATTCAATACTTAGTATTCAATTAGTCATGATGCTATCCTATCCCATAACTATCCCATGCACATACCTATCCTATAACTATCCCATGCACATATAACATTTACATATACTTAGACTTGCACATATAAGTGCACCTCATTCACTTGCACATATCATGTTGACTTTAAAAGTCTTGCACACTTAGCCTTTATAGGCCCATATGAAAACACATTATAATTCATGTCAATACCTTTCTAAGGTTAACACAATATCATTATCTTAATATCAATTCACTTTCACAATCATTTTAATACTTTTAACACTTTCATATATGTTAACTTAACAAGTACCCTTTCAAGTGTCATGCCTATCTCTTAAAACCAATTCATTAAATCAACCACTTCATAAATTCAAGATCATTAATCCATTATCAAGTCATCATATAACCCACTTCCATATTATCCAATCCTATGTACATTAATCACAACATAAGATTAAGATACCTTAGGTATACCTTAAGTATACCAAAGTGCCATTAGGCTTTTCTAGAGTCATTCCTTCAACCAACATGCAGTTTGACCATTTATCATACATACATACATGTCAATAATCATTAAAATACATCATGTAAAAATTATAGACATTGGGATAACAATCCCAATGTAGGTCGAATGCTCTATTATAAGAAAACCTGAATTTTCTTATTTTTCACACTTTCCGTCTATTACAATAATATGTAAAAATATAATTTGAACCAAGATTTTTCATGTAATCAAAACAAAAAAATCAACCCATATATACATTAATATGCATGAAGATTTCTAACTTTAGGTTTTAGGATGAATAACCATGAGTTTTCTTATTTATGGTACTTTCCGATCATTACATTAATATGTAAACATGTGGTTTAAATCATTATTTTTCATTCAATCACAACAAATATTAGTTTATAACATCAATATGTACAAATCAGCAGCCATGGATGCTTTTCATACATGAAAATTCCAAATTTAGAGTTTAGGAAGAAAATCATGAGTTTTCAAGCTTTCTGCGCTTTTCGTTCATTACATCAATATGCAAACACATGATTTAAATCATTATTTTTCATCCAAACAAAACAAATATTAGATAGAATTCCTCCATATGCAAATTAGCAGCCATATGCATATGAAATCATAGAATTTTCCAAAATATAGAAGAATAGAGTGATGGATGCTAAAATAAGAGTGATGGCTGACTTTTGCTATTTATTTGCAGGGTTTTGGGTAATTTTCCAATAATACCCTTAATGAGCTAGGTTAGGAGTATTTTAGTATAGTGGGCTTTTAGGTATTTGGGCTTTTTATTTAAATTAGGGCTGATTATGGGTAATAATAATAAAAATATTTTTCTTATTATTTTCATTAGAATTTTTCCCAAAACATTTATTTAAAAATAATTTAAAAATACTCATAAAATTATTTTATGTTTAAAAATCGCTTTTTTACATGAAAATTTATTTTATAAAAAATAAATTATTTCATGCTGATGCATTTTATTCAAATCATTTTTTCATAATAATAATTCATATTAGGCATATTAAAATTAATTTAACATGCTCTAGACTCATAAATCATGTCACACATAATTTTCACATAGTCACATAATTTATCACAATAACCCTAAATTCAAATAATTTGTCACTAAAATTCCTAGGGTAGATGTGGATTGTTACATTCTCTCCCGCCCCGCTTCCCTTTGAAAGAAATTCATCCTCGAATTTAAATACTTACCTAATTGCCCTTAAGAAGCTGAGGATGCTTCTGCCGCATTTCCTCCTTAGCTTCCCAAGTACAATCATTCACTCCATGATTCCGCCATTCGACCTTAATCATGGATATCTCCTTGTTTCTTAACCTCTTCACTTGTTGATCCACTATAGCTATTGGTGACTCCTTATAGGATAGTTGCTCATCTAACATAATGTCTGGAGGTGAAAGGACATGAGATGGATTTGACACATACTTCCTTAACATAGAGATGTGAAACATAGAATGCACATGTGCCATAGTTGGGGGCAAGACAAGTCTATAAGATACTTTCTCAACCTTATCCAGTATTTTGAAAGGACCAATGAAGTGAGGCATTGACTTTCCCTTCTTGCCAAATCTCATAACACCTTTCATTGGAGAGACTTTCAAAAAATGTGATCTCCCACAACAAAGTATACATCCTTCCTTTTTGGATGTAACAATCTATATCCCTAGGAGTTTTAGTGAAAAACTATTTGGATTTAGGTTTATTGTGACAAATTGTATGACTAAGTGAAAATTTATGTGAGACGTGATTTATGGGTTTAGGGCATGTTAAATTAAATTTAATATACCTATTATGAATTATTATTATTATGAAATAAATGATTTACATGAAGTGCATTAACATAAAATAATTTATTTTTCATAAAATGAATTTTTATGGAAAAAGGAAATTTTTAAGCATAAAATAACTTTATGAGTATTTTTAAAATAATTTTTAAATAAATATTTTAGGGAAAATTTTATAGAAAATAATAAGAAAAATATTTTATTTTTAATTACTTATAATTGGCCCTAAATTAATTAAAAAGCCTAAATACTCAAAAAGTCAACTATAAAACATTCCTAACCTAGCTCATTTGTATAAGTATAAGTGGGTTCTATGGACGTGAGTGACCTTATGTCTCCCCATGTTCTAGGATCATCATGTCTCCAAAGTTGGGATGTGACAGATATATCTATTGCTGCTGGTTCATGTAGATTAATGTTCTAAAATAATTTTTGTTTTGATTACATGAAAAATCTTGGTTCAAACCATGTTTTTACATACTACTGTAATAGATGGAAAGGGCGAAAAAAAAAGAAAATTCAGGTTTTGCATTTGAATAAAGCATCTAGCCTACATTGATATTTTTATCCCAATATCTATAATTTTTATGCGATATATTTTAATGATTATTGACATGTATGTATATATGATAGATGGTTAAATTGCATGTTGGTTGAGGGGAAGGCACTAGACAAGCCTAAAGGCACTTTGGTATACTTAAGGTATCTTAACCTTATGTTGTGATTAGAATGTGAATGTGATTGGGAAATATGGAAATAGATGTTACGATGACGTGATAATTAATTAATGGTCTTGAATTGATGAAGAGATTAATTAATTGAATGGGTCATAAGAGTTAAGCATGACATTTGAAATGCTATTGATAAGTTGACATGTATGGAAGTGTTAAGTGTACTAAGATGATTGTTAAAGTGAATTGATATTAAGATAATGATATTGTGTTGACCTTAGAAAGGTTTTGACATGAGTTATAATGTGTTTTCATATGGGTCTATTAAGGCTAAGTATGAAAGACTTTTAAAGTCAACCTGTTATGTGTAAATGATGAATGCACTTATATGTGCAACTCTAAGTATAAGTGAATGTTATATGTGCATGAGGTAGTTATGGGATAGGATAACATCATGATTAAATAAATAGTAAGTATTGAATTAAATATTATGATAGAGCTTAAGGAGTCTTAGAAGTCCAAGGGCTACATGAATTAGGAGCAAAGGAACCACAAGGTGAGTAAACCCTATATTCATGCTATAAATGTGAGAAAACATTGCGTTCATACTACAAGTGTAAGTAAACATTATATTATTATTACAAGTACAAGCTATCATACTATGTGAACCCTTGATATTCTTGAAACCCAAATTCTTCTCTACTTTCAAAATGAAACTCTACGATTTCTTTGTTAAGCTTGGGTTGCCAAAGGACAATTAGTCCAAAAACCATTTTTGTTTATCCAATAATAATTCCTTTATGATTATTGCCTTAACTTATATTCTTTCTAGAACTACACTATTCTTGTATCTTTTATTCAAAAAAGTTAAACTGCTATTGCTATTTTGATACATGTTATTGTTGCCTTAAATGTTATTGTTATATGTGATTACCATTAGCTATAGCTATGGTACTTTTAAATCTTTTTTATGCGAAAATTCTTGAACCGATGTGAGTAATCATTGGCTATGTGATCCTCATACTAATATGAGTAGTCACTGGCTATGCATTAATGTGATTATGTCAATAGCCTTCACTCTATATGTTTGAGTGATTATGGCAATAGGCTTCACTCTATGTGTTCGAGTGATTTTGGCAGCAGACTTCATTCTATGTGTTATATGTTATAAGTTTGATTTTTGTGAACTATTCCAAATTGCAAACTATGAATCATGAACCATAAGTTATGAGCTATGAGCCCTTTCTAAGGGATATGTATTATTGTATAAGTCTTATTGTTTACTCATTGAGATCATCTATCTCTCCCCATTTCCTTGTGTGGTTTCAGGTGAGCAATATGAAGAGGTAAAGTGATGGTTTAAGCATTCTACTTCACTTAGGAATTCCTTGTCCAAGTCTTTAATAATACTATGTTATGAAGAGTTATTCATTGATGCTCTAAGAGTTTATTTTGGGATATTAATTATTGATGATTTGTCTTAAAACTTTAAACGTTTCTTATGAGACATTTCCTAAGTGTTTTACTAAACTATTATTCTGCATATTAAGGTTTCTTATATTATTAGATATCTCTGTTAAAGTATGAGGTTTTGGTATGATCCTAGGTAGTATTTGTATAAGTATAAATGGATTCTACAGGTGCGGGTGACCTTATGTCTCCTTATGTTCTAGGACCGTCATATCTCTAAAGTGAGGATGTGACAAAGGTGGTACCAGAGCCATGTTTTTTTTTTTTAATTTTAAAGTCTAGTTTAGACTTGTCTATTTATTATGATGGTTAAGTGTAATCCTAGAGCATAGGAATTTTTCTGCCATGTCATTTGTAGTCTATCGCTAGTTTAGTCTCGCGAAATCGTAATACGCTATATTACTCTTTGTTATTGTGTGCTTGTGTGCCTTATGATTCTTTTACTAGATGACTATGAAGATCACCCCTGCTTGAGGACTACGACCCATAGAACCTTGTGTGACCTGCAAAAGGACTTGGCCAAAGATGTTAAATAGATGGGAGACCATGCACCCGATGTTTGTCCTGATGAGGGGCATAGTTAAGGTTTGCATTGGTAGTGGATAACTATTGGCCTAGGGGTATAAGACTCCTGCGATGTGAATGACATTAATTGATTGCTTAGTGACTTAGTGTGCATTCATTCTTTTTGCTTATGACATGATTCACTTCTATATGATAGGAGAATTCATGATGCTATAAGTTATATGTTACATGATTATGATACATGATACATGCTATATGTTATATGACATATGCTATGTGATAAGTGATATGTGATATGCGTCTTATGATATGATATGATGGGTACTCATGAAAATGTATGATAAGTATGATATTTTGATAGTGGGGTTAAGTGGATTAGAAAGAGAAGCTGACTAAGTTTTGATCCGACTGAGATTGATGATTGATAAGTATAATGTGATGACATATGAAATGCTTATATGTTACAATGGTTTGATATATGAATTATATGGAGTTATTGATTGAGGCCATAAGAAGAGAATTGATATTTAGTAATGATCAGTAGGAGAATGAAACAAATCAGTTACATTATATATACATAAGTTTACAGTATGAGGTAGGTGAAGTATATGTTTAAGGATTATGAGGTAAATATTGATGGATGGAAACTTCCTATGGAGTTGTTAGAACTTAGTGTCCTAGAATTTGATGTGATCTTAGGAATGGATTAGTTATATGAGCATGGAGCTCATATTGACTATAGAGAAAAGTGGATAGAATCTCAAGCTAAGGATGGGGAGAAATTTGTGTATCAAAGAGATACCTATGATTAAGGTCTACTAGTATAATCATGGAATGGATGAGTATACTTAGAAAGCCAATGAAGGGATATGGCAGAAGCATCCCTAGTTTTTTTCGAGAACATGTGAGTAAGTATTGAAATTTAAGGATGAATTTCTTTTAAGAGGGGGATACATAAAAGGATAAGTATTCTCAGACTTGTAATGATGATAAAAGGATAAGTATGATGCTAGTAGAGATTCTTTAGTGATGAGATTCCTTAGAGTATATAGGATACAATCTGAGTATAACGATTTGAATTTTTATAAAGTGATAGATGTTAAGGCTACACAAACTATAAATTTGAGGATCCATGAGGACCTGATCTATGAGGGTATAAAATGATTTAATTCAAAATTTTAAATTATTTTAAGATAAAATGTTCTAGATTTGATTTGATTATGTACTTGTGTCTAGTGTATCTGTCTATATGCATCGAGTTTGCTTTGCAGAATCATACATCATGAACTGCATCAAGCATTGCATTAAGGTTGCATGTTACATGCAAGGATGAAAATGTTTTAATTCTTACAAATGATTCTATACAGTTTTGAAAATATAAATAGTTTTGAATATACCTAAAGGGGATTTGAGTCCTCTGATGGGAAATGTTTTGAGGTGTTAAATACAATAATATTCAATTGAGGTTATTAGAAAACTTGATAGTGATCTTTAGTATAGAAAGAATTTTTAGTGAGATAACCTAAAATGGCATAGATTTGGAAAGATATAAGAGTTGCATAGATATTTCATTTAATGGAAATGGTATCTGAAGGTTTATTATTTTAATGTGGGTAAGTTAAACGATTAGGAATGTGAAGTATAGCATGAGGTAAGTGGGAATCTAAAGTGAGATGATATTACGAGCTAAATGTATAAAATTTTGAGGCATTAGGTAATTAAGTCATGATAATGATGTATATATTATACAAAAAGAGAGTAAGTCTGAAATAGTTATGAGAAGTCTATTTGGGATTATAAATTAATAGAATGCAAGTTCATTTAGAATATGATATATATAGGAATGTGTATTAAGTTTAAATATGTTTTAATTGATGAATGGAGTATAGAAATTGTAATGTTAGCAAGGTATTAAATATGAAAATATCTACTGAGGTTGTAATAGATTAAGTAATAATTATTAATATGGAAAAAGAATTATTGAATATCAGTTCGGGTTATTAATTTGAAATTATTTGTTGGATTTTTATATGACTACTAAGATAAATAATGAATGGAATTGCTTATTAAGGTATTAGTATAGATGTTAACAATAATAGAGATATAAGAAAATGAAATGCTAGGGATTATATTTGATTGAAGGAAAAATTAAACATTCTATTACTTTTGTTTGAGGTTAAGGGATACAAAAATTATTAAGGATTAGTTAAGATTTGTTTGAATAAGAGATTAACATAGGTGTACCTTAAGCAAAAGGTTTATCAGTGTGATTTTTGATAGATTGTGAGTATGTGCCTTATTGTATTTGATATGTTAATTATAGTTAAATATTATGTTGAGTGGCACAACAGAAGCATGGTGAAGAAGTTAAGCAGAGTGTGTTGTGCTATTAGATTTAAAAATTTGATAATAAATTTCTTTTAGGAGGGAGAATGTAATAACCCACTTCTACCCTAAGAGTTTTAGTGACAAATTATTTGAATTTAGGATTATTGTGACAAATTGTGTGACTATGTGAAAATTTATGTGTGATGTAATTTATAGGTTAAGGGTATGTTAAATTAATTTCAATATGCGTAATATGAATTACTATTGTGAAATAAATAATTTACATGAAGTGCATTAGCATAAAATAATTTATTTTTCATAAAATAAAATTTCATGTAAAAAGACAATTTTTAAGCAGAAAATAATTTTATGAGTATTTTTAAAATAATTTTTAAATAAATGTTTTGGAAGAAATTTTAGAGAAAATAATAAGAAAAATATTTATTTTTAATTACCTATAATCAACCCTAATTTAATTAAAAAGCCCAAATATCCAAAAAGCCCACTATACTAAAACACTCCTAACCTAACTCATTAAGGGTAAACTTGGAGATTGCACCCCAAACCCTAATATATAATGAGAATTTCAGCTAGCCCTAATGTTCCAGAAGCCACCACTCTATTTTTCTATATTTTGATAGAAAAATTCTCCCAAAACAATTCTATCTACCAAAATTAAGAAAACAACTTTCAACTTTGCGATTTCTTAGCTGTAATCATAAGTTTTTCTTCTCTTCCAATTCCTTAACTGATTTCTATGGATTAAATTATGAAAAAATTATTTTGAACTGGTTGTTTATTGATTTTTATAGATCTAATTTAGTTTGGGTATTTTTTGAAAGAGAAATCTCATTCTCTACTGAAAACACAAATCTTTATATGCAATTTCTCTAAAGGTGAATTTTGTGACTCAAAAATAAAATTTTTATGCATAAACCATACCTAGGGGGAAATTTATGCATCATTGATTTCAAAATTGATTTTTGATATTTTTTTGATGAAAAATATTGGATTAAATCATATTTTTACATATTACTGTAACGACCAAAAAGTTTCAAAAAACAAGGAAATTCAAGGCTTTCGCTCTAGAACTTGAAAATTGGAAAATTCTATGATTTGACAACCCAATGGCTGCCAATTTGTGATGTTCAATATTCTAAACTAATAACTATTTTTTTTGGATGAAAAATAATGATTTAAATCATGTGTTTGTATATTATTGTAATGAATGGAAAGCACGAAAACTCATGATTTTCATCCTAAACCTTGAAACTTTGAATTTTCATGCATAATTTTGATCAATGGCTGCTGATTCATATATGTAGATGTTCTAAATAGATATTTGATGTGATTGAATGAAAAATTATGGTTTAAGCCACATGTTTACATATTATTATAATGATCCGAAAATTCCAAAAACAAGAAAAACTCATAGTTTTGCATCATAAAACCCAAAATTTAAATTTTCATGTATGACATATACCTATTGCTGCTGATTCATGTAGATTAATGTTCTAACATGATTTTTGTTTTGATTACATGAAAATTTTTGGTTCATACCATGTTTTTACATATTACTGTAATAGACAAAAAAGACAAAAAATAAGAAAATTCAGGTTTTGCTTTTGAATAGAGCATTCAGCCTACATTGATATTTTTATCCCAATGTCTATAATTTTTATGTAATATACTTTAATGATTATTGACATGTATGTATGTTTAATAGATGGATAAATTGCATGTTGGTTGAAGGGAAGACACTGGACAAGCCTAGAAGCACTTTGGTATACTTAAGATATCTTAACCTTATGTTGTGATTAAAATGTGAATGTGATTGCGAAATATGGAAATAGATATTATGATGTCTTGATAATGAATTAATGTTCTTGAATTGATGAAGAGATTGATTGAATGAATGGTTCATAAGAGTTAAGCATGACACTTGAAAGGCTATTAATAAGTTGACATGTATGGTAGTGTCAAGTGTACTAAGATGATTGTTAAAGTGAATTGGTATTAAGAAAATGATATTGTGTTGACCTTAGAAAGGTTTTGACATGAGTTATAATGTGTTTTCATATGGGTCTAGTAAGGCTAAGTGTGCAAGACTTTTAAAGTCAGCATGTTATGTGCAAATGATGAATGCACTTATATGTGTAACTCTAAGTGTATGTGAATGTTATATGTGCATGAGGTAGTTATGGGATAGGATAGTATCATGATTAAATAAATACTGAGTATTGAATTAAATATTATGATAGAGCTTAAGGAGTAAACCTTATATTCATGCTATAAGTGTGAGTAAACATTGTGTTCATGCTACAGGTGTGAGTAAACATTATATTATTATTATAAGTACAAGCTATCATACAATGTGAACCCTTGATATTCTTGAAACCTAAGTTCTTCTCTACTTTCAAAATGAAACTCTATGATTTCTTTGTTAGGCTTGGGTTGTCAAAGGACAATTAGTCCAAAAACCATTTTTGTTTATCCAATAATAATTCCTTTGTGATTATTGCCCTAACTTATATTCTTTATAGAACTACATTATTCTTATATCTTTTGTTCAAAAAATTTAAACTGCTATTGCTATTGTGATACATGTTATTATTTCCTTAAATGTTGTTATTATATATGATTACCATTAGCTCTAGCTATGGTACATTTAAACCCTTTTTATCCAGAAATCCTCATGTTGATGCGAGCAATCATTGGCTATGTGTTCAAGTGATTATGGCAATAGCCTTCACTCTATGTTTTTGTGAGATTGTGGCAGTAGCCTTCACTCTATATGTTATGTGTTATAAGTGTGATTTATGTGAACCTTTCTAACTTGCAAACCATGAATCGTGAACCATAAGTTATGATGTTGACCTAAGTTATTTCAAAACTTAGTCAATCTCTATTTTGATCTTGTCAATCAATTTGAAGGCTATCTAATGTTTGTTCAAGTGTTTATTTTATAGATATATCATATTTATTGATTGAAGTTGAAAGGAAATCAAAAGTTCTCAAAGTATATAAGTTGGCTTTTGAGTCGCGCCTAACAAATCTCTAAAATCTCATTCCAAAACCTTCTCCATCACATAAAACCTCATTCATAAGTTTCCTAATCATCTCAAAACCTCATTCACGAGCCTCCTAATCATCTCAAGTTCTATTGTTAAGCTTCCTAATCAAGAAAAGGTTCAATTCAAGCCCCTTTTTTTTAAAGGGAATTCGTGGTTCTCAAGCAAAGGTGTCATCCAAGTCCCTTCAAGAAGAGTTCACACTATTCAAGAGTCCTCCTTCCACAAGGAGTGCTCATGATATCCCAAGGCTAAGGTGGAACTTAGATCCAGTGCCAAGCTCGCTCCCTACATTTCTCGCCCACGTAAGGCAAAGGTAAAATTTCTTTCCTTTCCCTATTCAATTTCAATTTTAAGATCTAAATATGAAAAGATCTAACTTTTGCTAATTAAAATTTGGCCTAATTAACAAATCTTTAAGCCCTTAAAATCAATCAAAACATCATAACAAAGGCTATGACTTAAAACCCCTCCTTCGCAAGAAGGAAGAACTACGTGGGGTCTGATTCCCATTCAAAGGGATACACAAGCTTATGTGAGGCCTCGCTCGTGCACCCAGTCCAATCTACTAATGGGCAATCAAAAAATGCTCATTTGGAAGAAACATCATGATTGGAACTCGCTATGAGTTTAGAAAATTGTATTTTGTAAGTTGTAAGTTGCAAAAGAGAGTCACCACTTCAACCACTACCCAATTTAATTGACTCCAAAATTATACCATTTATCCTAAGGAAAAGCACTAATCCTTGAATGACTAAAGAGGGCTCGGGGACTAGGTTTTGGTTAAAATAATATAAAAAAATTAGTTTGGCTTAAATACAAAATAGCTTTTGTAAAAAGAAGAAGTTTTTATGCATGCATGAATAGATATAATATGATGTATGAAACAATATCACTTGTGCAATGCATGACAAATATGAGATCATGATAATCACAAGATGCAGAAAGATAAGGGGGAAACTACTTAAAACTATTACAAGTCAAAATATCAAAATCAGAGGATCTTTCCTCTAGCCCTTATCGATTCTAGGAAAAGCACATATTCCCCAAATATAATCTAAATAACTAAAATACAAAAAAAAAAAAGTGATAAAACAATTATAATAAAAAGAACTAAAAGTTAGAGTTTCATTTAAGAAAAATAATTTTGATCCTAGACTATGTGAAGAAGGTGATAGAGAGGAGAAGTTGTTAATTTTAGCAAAGTTGAATGCCTTAGAGATGGCAAGCCTGCGTATCCCTTCGAATGGGAATCAAACCCCATGCAGTTCTTCCTTCTTGCGAAGGAGGGGTTTTAAGTCAGAGCCTTTGTTATCATTTTTTGATTGATTTTAAAGGGCTTAGAGTTTTGTTAATTAGGTCAGATTTTAATTAACAAAAATTAGATCTTTTCAGATTTAGATCTTGAAATTGAAATTGAAAAGGAAAAGGAAAGAACTTTTACCTTTGGCTTACGTCGATGAGGAACATAGGGAGTAAGCTTAGCACGAAATCTAAGTTCCACCTTGGCTTTGAGATATCACGAGTACTCCTTTTGGAAGAAGGACTCTTGAATAGCGTGAACTCTTGGATAACATCTTTGCTTGAGAACCACAAATTCCCTTTGAAAGAAAATGGCTTGAATTGAACCTTTTCTTGATTAGGAAGCTTAATAATAGAACTTGAAGTGATTAGGAGGCTTGTGAATGGGGTTTTGAGATGATTAAGAAACTTATGAATGGGGTTTTATGTGATGGAGGAGGTTTTAGGAATGGGATTTGAAGGTTTAGGAAGAGGGTTGTGATTATTGAAAAGCTTAGAAATAGGGTTTAGAAAGCTTTATGGAGAGTATAGAAGCATGTAATTGTGTGTCTTTAGTTGTTATAAGGTGCAAGGTATTTATAAGGCGAGTTTAGGGCTAAAAATTCACAGTTTCCGGGTAGAATTCTGAAAGGGTATGGTCATGGTAACTGAGG
Organism: Reutealis trisperma; assembly: GCA_947687605.1. Classification (NCBI taxonomy): domain Eukaryota; kingdom Viridiplantae; phylum Streptophyta; class Magnoliopsida; order Malpighiales; family Euphorbiaceae; genus Reutealis; species Reutealis trisperma. Next base: position 198,604 of record CANTUT010000041.1, on the reverse strand, counting down.
AGTCGGCTATGGCAACCACAGAGGGCTTTGCAATTGTTACAGTGCCTACTATAGTAGCCAATTGGCTACTACAGGGCCCTCTATGGTAACCACAGAAGCGGCTACAGTAACCTTAGCCGGCTGCGAGTTACCGCAGCAGGCCCACGGGTTGACGCATTCCGTATTTCAGCTCGTTCTTCTCCATCTTTGATCTGATTTGAGCCTAGTCTGATTCTATGAGTTCGTGGTCAAATGCCAGTAATTTGGAGATACAAAATAGAGGGTTCATAGCTTGCCATCTCTAAGGCATTCAACTCCACTAAAATTAACAACTTCTTCTCTCTATCACCTTCTTCACATAGTTTAGGATTGAAATTACTTTTCTTAAATAAAAAATTGAAATTTTAATTCTTTTTATTATAATTGTTTTGATATTCTCTTTCTTATTTTAATTGTTTAGATTATATTTGGTGAATGTGTGCTTTTCCTAGAACCCATAAGAGTTAGAGGAATGATCTCCTATTTTAACATTTTGCCTTGTAATAATTTTAAGTATTTTCTTTCTTTACTTTTTTGCATCTTGTGATTATCATTATCTCATATTTGTCATGCATTGCTCGAGTAATATTTATTTCATACATCATATTATACTTGTTCATGCATACATAAAAACTTCTTTTTTTTTACAAAAGCTATTTCATATTTAAGCCAAACTAAATTTTTTGTGTTGTTTTAACCAAAACTTAGTCCCTGAGCCCTCTTTGGTTATTGGAGGACTAGTGCTTTTCCTTGGGATAAATGGTATAAGTTTAGAGTCAATTAAATTAGATTTTTCCTTTAATTTTCTCAAGTAAAATAAATAAAATTGAAGTGGCGACTCCTTTTGCAACTTACAACTTACAAAATACAATTTTTTGAACTCATAGCGGGTTCTAATCATGATGTTTCTCCCAAGTGGGCATTTTTTATTCCCTTTAGCAGAATGGACTGGGTGCTCAGGCGAGACCTCACAGTTGGCGACTTCACTGGGGACTTCAAAATATTTTTTCAAATAAAGGATAAAGTGGACTACTCTTGGCAAAACAAAAGTTTGGCTTTTATTACAAAATGGCTTTTTCATGCATCACTACATTAGGCTCTTTGTCCAAAACATTAGTTTCTTAGGAAAATAAAGGATAGACAGTAACATCGAGTGGGCAACCTTCCTTAGGTTTGCTTGCTGATAGTAAAATCATCTAGCCTATGATGTATCCTCTAATTCTTTTAGAGGTATAATGAGTATGCATGTACCGTTAGACCCATGCGAGGCTCCTTAACTCACATGTGGTTAGGTATATCGCAACTCTATTGTGATGGGTTTCTCTCAAACCACCCTTACCCTTTCATGTAATGACCTATAGAACCTCTCTTTAGGATTGTATGTACCATAATGCTGAACTTGGTACGTTATTATCATGAAAACTTTTTTATTCATGCATACACGCATGTATGCATCATGCAAGAGTCCTACTAAAGTGGAAAATCTGAAAACCACCCTAAACACTACTAGTCCCTATACAAACCCATGTCAAACTACTAAACCCATATCTACCCATGGTACCTTCATCCTTATCTTACTGCTATGATTAGGATTTCATGATCTCACCTTGTCCTTATCTTTACCCAAGCTAAAAACTGACTAGCTTCATCCGTTTCATCCAAAGGTTCAAGAGATGTCAACTGGATTAGGGAAAGAAGTTGCTACTACTGATAGAGTTGATGACTTGATTAATGGGCTCTTTGCTAGGTTCGCTGAACAATAAGAGGAAATACTTAAAAGGTAAGAGGCTCATTTCCAAGACCTACTTCAAAATTAAAGAAGGATCATTATGGAAGTTATCCAAGAAATGATGGGCCAAACCACCATAAACCAGAGTGTGACCGATCCAGACCTAATGAATCCAAAACCCACCTCCTATCATATTTTTAGGTTTGCTTCCAAATCTTACCTAAAAGACAAGGAAAAGGCCACAGTTGAAACCATTCCATCACTATCTGTTCTCAAAACCAACCCACTTTTTCAACCACTACCCATTGACTCACCAGTCCACACCACCACATCCATCTCCCCCCTAGCTGATCCTTCCCAAGGGAAAGAAATTAGCCCCGAGCTGAAGGTATTCATGGACAAAATTGAAGTTATGGAAAAGATGCTTAAGAACTTAAAGAAAAGGGAAGACATAGTTGATACGTGCTCTTTCAATCTGTTTCCTAATGCAATGGTACCTCCTAAATTCAAAATGCTAAATATTGATAAATTCGATGGAACTACCTACCCTAAAACCCATCTCAAACTATATGTGGGGGCTATGCATCCGGTAGGAGTGGACAATGAGCTCCTTGCTCAATTGTTCCAACAATCTTTGACTGGTACAGCTGTGAAGTGGTTTGTGGACTTAGATGTGTCTAAAAATTAGACCTGGGATGACATTGAGATCGATGTAACAAGAAGAGACCTTGAGACTACCAAACAGTATGCAAAAGAATCCTTCTCTTCATTCCTTACGAGGTGGAGGAAAAAGGTTGCCCAAATGGTGAACCGACCTCTCGAGGATGAACAAATTGATATTATTATCAAGAATCTCAACTCAGTTTATCAAGATAGACTGCTTACCTAATACTTTCCTGACTTTAAAGCCCTAATTTCCACTGCTTTTAAGATTGAAGATCTAATCCAAAGTGGGCATATTAAAGAAGAATCGACATTTAGGTCAAGATATAAGAAAATGGCACATCAAGGAAATGTAACTTCCTCTATTAAGGGGTCTACCTATGAACATCATTTATAAGAAACTACATGAGGCAAGAATGGTGCAACCTCTCAAACCAATACTTGTCCCCAACCCACCACCTAAAAATCACAACCCAAATGAAAGATGTGATTACCACCAAGAGCTAGGGCATAAAACTGATGCATGCAAGGCCCTAAGACACAAGATCCAATATCTAATCAATTCCAATGACCTCTTACCACCCAAAGCTGGACCTAACATCACCACTAACCCCTTACCCAACCACACAGTAAATGCAATTACTCTTCACGAAGGAGTTTATCTTGTCTCATTGATAGAATCAACTGTTAACTATTGTTTTGTGTTAGACCTCACCAACTTACTTGAGGAGATTGATGCCATCACTTGAAGTGGCAGAATTGTCCAAAATCCAAACCCACCAATCCAAAACACTCAACCTATCCCTGCACCATTTGACAATATAAAAATGAGTCTTGAACCTGATGAAGACCCCATACTCAAGCAGTTGAAAAAGACTCAAGCAAATATTTCAATCTGGGGTTTGATTCAATCCTCACATCCTCACTGCTAAACTCTTTACAAGGCACTAAATCAATGTCAAACTCCTATTGATATCACCCCCAAGAATCTTGTGGCTTCAATCACTAGTGCTACTAAGGGAGTTTTAATATCATTTGGAGATAATGACTTGCCAAGAGGGGACTCTGACCACAATAATGCCCTCTATATAACAGTGATGACTTGAGGGAAAACCATGCCCATGGTTCTAATCGATAATGGCTCGGCACTCAATGTGTATACCTTAAAAGTGGCTAGTTGCCTAAGCTTGGAAGTAACAGACTTCACCCCTTATGATCAAATAGTGAGGGCCTATGACAGTATTAAAAGATAAGTACTTGGGGTCACTACATTCCATGTCACCATTGGACCCACAGCCTTTTCCATTCCCTTCCAAGTAATTGATTTTCCTGCTTGTTTTAACCTACTTCTTGGAAGACCTTAGATCCATCAAGCTAAGGCAATCCCTTCATCACTGCATCAGAAAGTCAAATTTCCTTATAGGAAAGAGATTGTTACCATAAAAGGGGACATGCATGAGAAGGTTGACATTTCAAACCCTATGCCCATTTTAGAAATTCAACCTAAATCGTCCGCCTACCCTCTTTCATGCTTCTCTTTCATCCAGTTCCTCGAGGGTGAAGAAGGTAAAGAATTTATTCCACTTAACTTTGACCCTTTTGGAAACACTATTGCGGCTAATATGTTAAGAAAAATGAACTATTTTCTTGGCCTAGGTCTTGGAAGAAATCAACAAGGCTTAAAATCCTTTATGGACTACCTAATTGTAAAGCTGCCGTTTGGGCTAAGATATGAGCCTACTGAGGAGGATCTAATAGAAAATGAGAAACAGGCCAAGGAAAGAGTAGTAGCCCTTAAATGAGGTGAGACTTATGACTGGCCCATATGCCCTTATTTCAAAACCCTCAATGGATATTTTGTAAAAGAAGGTGACATAGTTCCTTACTGTGGCTTTCCTGAACCCTGGATCTGTCCTATCACCGAAAAATTAATTCCTAGTTTCAAAATTTTCTTTGATGTTAGGCTTTCACTAGAGGATTGTGAGCCCATTTTCATGTTGAGTTAAGGTTGGGAGGAGAACATGAAGGCAAGTCTCTTTGATGAAGTCTTCATGCTTACTTTAGAGGAGGAGGAACCTAACCCATCCACCCTAATCCAACTAAACAAGACCGAGCTAGATAATTGGTATTTCGAGGAGAGCCCATTCCATCAATCCGAGATGGAGTTCTGGTCCCAGTCTAAGTTAGAGTCCCAGTCAAAGTCAGAGTCTTCAATCCCTTCTATTTTTAATGATGTAATTGACCTTGAGTGTCCAGCTTTTGAGTTTGATGTAAACTGGGATTTATCCATGTTTGAATTCAATAAAAGTTCGCCCTTTCCTCCTACGATCCCATGTCTTCATTTTTCTTTAATGTTCCAAATTTTAAATCTGACTTAAATGAGACATTAGATAAAAAAAATGAAATAAATGAAATAAAAGATGATGCAATCAAAGAGCCAATAAATGCTAGCACACATGATACACCAAAAACTACATTCATAGCATATGCATGTATAAATAGGGGTCAAACAGAAGAAATGATCAAAGAATTTCAAGACTATCTCGTATGACATCCTAAAGACATCACGGGTTTGGATCCGAGCATAGCTGTTCACAAAATTCCAATCTACCCTAACTCCAAGCCCGTCAAACAGAAATTGTGAAGACTCAAAGCCAAATGGTCCATACCGATTAAAGAAGAGATTTCGAAGCTAATAGACCACAACTTCATTGAGCCCATCAGCTACCCTTCCTGGCTTGCCAACATTGTGTCAGTTCCTAAAAAAGATGGCAGAGTTAGAATGTGTGTAAACTATAGATATCTAAACAAAGCTTGTCCAAAAGATGACTTTCCTTTGTCTCACATTGATCTCCTAATGGACCGAATGGTAGGATCCAAAGTGGTTTCTTTAATCGATCTAGCCACGGGATACAATCAAATAATGGTTCACCTCCCTAACAAGGAGAAAACAGCCTTCATCATCGAGTGAGGTACCTATTGTTATAGAGTTATGCCATTTAGACTTAAAAATGCGGGGGCAACATACTAAAGGATGGCAACCACAATCTTTCATGACATGATGCACAAAGAGATTGAAGTATATATCAATGATTTGGTGGTTAAGGGCAGTACTGTCAAAGAACACTTGGAAGCTTTAAGGCAATTCTTCCTTAGACTTCGCGTATATAATCTCAAACTCAATCCCGCTAAGTGTATTTTTAATGCTTCATCTATGGTATTCCTAGGCCATATGGTCAGCAAGAAAGGTATAGAGGTCGACCCTGCAAAATCAAAGACAATTTTAGAAATGCCACCTTTTAAAACAGAAAAGGAGATCATAAGTTTCCTCGGACTGCTCCAATATATTAGTTAGTTCATTAATCAGTTGGTTGATGTATATAGGCCCATCTTCAAGTTACTTAGAAAAGGAGCCTCAAAGCAACGGAATGAAGAATGCCAAAAGGCCTTTGATCAAATCAAACAATATCTGCTGAACCCACCAGTGCTACAACCTCTAAGGCCTGGAAACTGCTGCTATTTTACTTATCCATGACTGATGAAGTAATAGGGGCAATGCTCACCCAGAATGCCCTTGACTCTAATAAGGAAAATGCCATCTACTACTTGAGCAAAAGAATGTTGTCCCATGAACTCAGATATGGCTATATAGAAAAGTTGTGCCTTGCCCTTGTTTGGGTTTGCCACAAACTACAACACTATCTTAGTTCCTACATAACTCATATCCTTGCTGACAAGAGCCCTTTGAAATTCCTTATAGAGAAGCCAGTCCTTGACAGTAAGATGGCAAGATGGATGGCAATATTGGCAGCATATGATCTCAAATATGCACAGTGCAAAGCAATCAAAAGAAGCATAGTAGCAGACCAATTAGTTGCAGCCCCAATAGATGACGAATGGACCAAGCTTGAATTCCCCGATAAGGATATCCTATTGATTGGCAATGAAGTTTGGAAATTTTACTTTGACGAGGCATCAAATAACAAAAGGTATGGTACTGGTATTGTGTTCATTTCACCAGGTGGGGAAAGCATACCCATAGCCATCAAGCTAAACTTCAAAGTAACAAACAATGAGGTAGAGTACGAGGCACGTATTTGTGGCCTTAAAGCAGCAATAAGGCTTTGAATCAAATACCTTAAGATTTATGGAGACTCGAATCTGATAGTGTCCCAAGCTTTGGGAAAATGGAAAATCAGGGAAGAGCATTTGGTTCCTTACCACAAATGCCTAAATGAATTGGTAGCCAACTTCTATGAATTATCCTTCCATTATCTCCCAAGAACAAAGAATAGATTCGCTGATGCATTAGCAACACTCACCTAGATGCTTAACATAAGCAACAGCTTCATAATCAAACCAATCACAATTGAAGTAATGCATGAACCAGCATGCATAACTCATTGCCTGAATATGCGAGTCGTTGATAGCAAGCCATGGTTTTAGGATATTCTTAATTATATCAAGAATTGGCTTTATCTTGAAGGGGCATATAAAACAGAAAAGAGGACTTTGAGACAGTTATCCAAGGGATTCATTCCAAATGGGGATGTGCTTTACAAACGGACTTGGGATAATATCCACCTAAGATGTGTCACTGAAGAAGAAGCCCAACAGATCATGGAATGGATGCATGGCAGTGATGAAGGCCAACATATGAATAGTATTGCTTTAGCCCACAAATCACAAACTAAGGATATTTCTGGCTCACCATGAATGAGGATTGTGCTAAGTACGTGCAAAAATGCAATAAATGCCAAATTTATGCTAAGCTTCAGAAACAACTTCCTATGCCTTTATCACCAATCACTATACCTTAGCTATTTGCTACTTGGGGCCTTGACGTCAATAGGAAGATAAGCCTAAAATCCTCAAGCAAACATGAATACATCTAGGTGGCAATTGATTACTTTTCCAAATGGGTAGAAGCTGCACCTTATCAAGTGTTACATTCTAAACAAGTAGCTTAGTTTATTCATACCAACATCCTTTGTAGGTATGAAGTCCCATTTGAAATAATCACTGACAATGGATCTCACTTTCAAAAGGAAGTCACCCAGCTACTGAAAAAGGAGAAAATCCAACACCACAGGTCTTCTCCTTACAAGCCTCAGACAAATGGTGCAGTAGAAGCTGCAAACAAGACTCTTAAGAACATACTTTAAAAGATGGCTGACAACCATAAAGATTGGCATTTACATCTACCTTATGCTTTATGGGGATACAGAACATCAGTACGCACTCTAATCGATGCTACACCATAGTCCCTAGTGTATGGAATGGAAATAATCCTCCCAATCGAGGTGGAGATAAAATCAGCTCGGATCATGAAAGATAGTCAATTAGACAAAGTGGAATGGGCAAAAGGCTACCATAAATAGCTCAATGCCATTAACGAGAAAAGGATGGATGCCCTATATCAAATTCAAGGCTACTAGCAGAAATTGGCAAGGCATTTCAACAAAAAGCTTAGAGACAAAGGACTACAAGAAGGTAACCTTATTCCAAAGGAAATCAGAGCACTTGTTCATGATCTAAGGGGAAAATTCAGACCCAATTGGAGTGGCCAGTTCATGCTAAAGAAGGTCCTATCCGGAGGAGCAACTATCTTAATGGATTTGGACGACATAGAGTTTTCAAACCCATGTAATCTGGATCAGCTCAAGATATATTTTGCAAGCATCCTTGTAATTCATGCATTGCATTTGCATCCATGTAAAGACAAGAACTACATGGACCTGATTCTTCATAAAAGAAAAAAAATGATGATGATGAAATTATTGTAAGGAGATACGTAGGTGATCCGTGTGGGTTCGGTCCAAATCATCAATAAAATTTCATTATGTGCTACACATTTGTTTGGCTCTTATTTGCATCTAAAAAAAAAGGAAAAGAAATGAACAAGATGTCTTATTTGTCTTATTTAATTTTTGGAACATTGAAAAAGAAAAGACATAAACCATCAAACCAATCTTACAAGTAAAAAAGTCTTCTTAAAAAGCATAACAAAAATGGGACAAAAGGTCAATCATAACTCTTATCTTCATCCTCCTCTATCTCCTCAATCATTGCAACTCTCTTAGCTTTCTTAAACTGCCATAAGTTTGTTATCCATCACTCAATATACTCTAAAGTCTTGTCATAATGATGAGAAGGATGAACAGCATGAAAACCTCTCGCCCATCCATTCCTGATGACTCGGGCCACCATATCGGTAATAAGGACAAACTGAAACAAAGCACCATCTGGGGGCACGCCTTGCCTATGGCCCATCTGGCACATAACTCTAGTAGCTTGATAAAAAGTGACCATCCTCAAACCCAAAGATAAACCATCCTATAACTAAAACTCATGGTCATGAACTGATTTATCTTATACCACTCACATCTCTAAAGTAATTCATCAGAATCCAACTCAAGAAGCCATTTGAGCAACTCCCTTTTAAAGTCCTTTTTGATCACAATAGTATGAGTCCTATGCCAAGAAGTAGAGTAATCCACCTTAACATGTGGAGCCATTATCCGAAGATGGTCTCTCAACCAAATCTGAAGGATAAGGGGGATTGATAGTCCATAGATCGTTTGAATCATGTGCCCTATCCAGACTCATAATCATCTCAGTAAGTACAATGGCAGCAATTGATCTTCCCTCCTCCATCTGAGGAATCAAATCAGCAACCCTAGCATCACCCCAACTAGTAGGGCTCACGAAGATATATCCAATAGTCAGACAAAAAGAAAGAGCCCGCATCCTCAAATGAAATTCTGTAACTACAGTAGTTAAATCCAATAAATCCTCCACCACCATAGGACTAGCCACTTCCTCACTAAGATCCAAAAGTCTACTAAAGGAGTTGAAATATCCCACTCTCTCGACAGGAGTAGCCAAAAGAGCCTTAGGATCATATCCTAGCAATACAGAAAATTCCTTGAAAGTAGGACACATTTCTTCCATACTTGCTGCAAACCTAAAGACATGGGCAGTAGGATCCTAAAAGCGTATACAGGCGTGTAAAAAATCCCAGTCAATTTTTACTTCTCTCAAAGTGGGCATGGCACTTACTCCATATTTTACTAAATTTATTCTCTCCACTTTAGTAAGATTCTTACACCATAGGAACATTGTATGACTGAAATAAGGCTCTATAAAAGTGAAAAATTTTTTGAGAAAAGAGCAAAGCAAAATGCTTAAAAGTATTGAACAGTATTCAAAGGTCAATGGAATAAAGTTTTAAGGAGTGGAAGAGCCTATAAATAGCAGAAAATCAAGAGAAATCACCATCAAGGATGGAACCCACTGCGATTGTCGCACCTAGGTTGCTATAACCGCAGCCCTCCCTGCAGTTGTCACAAGCCCTCTGCGGTAGCCATTTTGGCTACTGCAGGGGTGCTTGTGGCTGCCGCAGCCCCTTTTGCAGCAATCGCAAACTCTGCTAGGTTACTGCAATGCCTTCTCCATCTCCATTCTACAAATTCAGAGCTACGGCAAGGCTTCCTAGCTTAAAAAAAAAAAAAGAGGGGAAAAGGGGGCCCTATTTTAGTTAAATTTAGGAACTACATTCATACATACATGATCAGGATAGAAGTACATCTCACAACAAGTAAATCTATTCATCATATTTAGGAAAACTATCCATACATATCATAGCATCACATTTTAGAAAACATCCATACATGTCATAACATCACATTAGGAAGAACATCCATTACATCCATACATATCATCCATAAGACTAACAACACAAAGGAAGGAAAACAAAGTGTGTAACGGTGTCTATACCTCTCCCTTCTCCGCTCATGTGGAGACTTATCCCCCTCATCACCACTAGCACCTCTACCTCTACCAACATCTCAACTACTCCCCAACTCCACTTGGGTCAAAGCAGATGACAGAGCAGCAATCAGATGAACCATCACCCTCTAGGCCTCACAAGCCCAATCCATAGGCACCAACAACATAAAGAATGTCAAGCAACTAAGAAAGAATCTAAACTCATGGCAGAATCAGGACAGCCTACCTAAGAAGTATTAGCTGGAACCTTAGGCCATCTAAATGGCACCACTACAGAAGAATCATACTCAACCAGCTGCCTCTACTCAACAGAAAAGTACTGACAATGTGCAGAAGGCCATAGACTTTGATGCCAAATGTCACTACCAGATAATCCTGAAGCTACTCTGGGTTCAAGAACAGTAGTAGTAGGGGTAAGAGTAACCTTAGAAGGCCCTACTCTATTCAAAGGATCCCTAACGGAAGGGGTCTAAGAAGAACTAGCAATCGATCTTCTAGGATCAGAAACAAAATCCCTCCTAAGGATAGTACCAGTCATTAATTAAGCCTGGCAGAAGTAATCATAATCTACATCATAATCTAAGAAATGATCACAAGGGAGGCCTGCTGGCAATGCCTCATTATCTACAATACTCAATCCGTATCTCATATCAGCTAGGGGAGGTAAAGGCAGAACCTTATCACTAGTAATATGCCCTCTGACTCTTTCCCCAAGGTAATATCTTCTCTCATCCCTAAAGCAGAGAAGTAGTCTACATGAGGAAAGCACATAATTGGATCTCATCCACTCCATCATTAATGGTGGCAAGCGATCCTTATAGGCATTCCACTGGACCTATAAAACTAAAAGTAAGTCCAAAGTAATTAAAAGCAATAGAAAGCCAACTAGCAAGACAAATACCCGGTGCACACCCAGCAAGCTGAAATGGGTTCGATAACCAGCAAAACCCATAGGTACCCCTAGGGTACTCTATCAGGAACTAAATTTTTCAAGGGTGTAGATACCCGAGTAAAGTATTCGTAAGCCTAATACTACAAAACAAATAGCAGTTAGTCAAGATAACAATGAATTACTATACAGAAAGCCAAAATGAGAAAAGAATGCTTGCTTACCTCCTAAATAACATGGGTACCACCTAGGCTGGAGAAAGTGTTTCAGGAGAGATCAGACATCTCCCTATACATCACACATAAAGTAGCACCTCCCTAATCATACTCAAAGATCTGGGTTAGGTCCTCCAATGAAGCCAAGATGCTGAAGTCAATGGTGTCTCGCCTTGTGTGAGAGATGGAACAACCTAAAATCATTATAAGGCACAAATAAGCTGCCTGCTCAGTGGTGTAGCCCCCATACTGATCTAAGTCTCCAATCCGGTTTTAAAGCTAGACTCTCAACACATGAACATCAGTGCAAGGAGGGTCAGAACCCAATAGCTTAGTCATCCTCGAACTATCCAATGCAGTCTAAGAACCATAAAAGTCTAAAGCCTGGTGACAAAAAGGCAAAACAACAAACAAATGGAGATCTATAAGAGTCACCGTCAACTCCCCACATGGGCAATGAAAAGTATTAGTGGTGTCCCACCACCTCTCTACCAAAGCCCTCAATAAGGCATGATTGCCCTCACGAGAATAGTCCAAGTCTAGCAGATTGAGCAAACCAGAAGGCTCGATCATAGCTCGCACATCAGGATGGCAATTCAGATAAGTCGCAACCCTCACTAGGTTACCTCTACCTCCCCTTAATCTCATATGACATGACTTCACATGAAATACACAAAAAATATTTTTTTTGCATGCCTAAGAAACTAGAGTTTTCTTCACTTTTTTCTATTTATTTTATTATCATAAAATGTCATTATAAAAAAAAAATATTACTGCATAATGAACCAAAGTGCATCATATTATTACTCATGTAGAACTAACTCAAGTGCAGAAAAGAAAATAAATACCTCCATATTGCTAGTAAAGCTTGCATGATCTTTGGGCTCCTGCAGTAAAACCTCGGGATTGCATTACTTTGGGGCACTGAAGCTGACCAAGATCCTTAGTCATCTGAAAACTTCCAGAATTCCCCCGGTTCACACTTATCCAACCCCACCTCATGTTTGGCCGAATCTGACAATGGGGGCAGCTGTGAACCCTTTATTTTGCACCTCCAAATGACCAACATTTGATTATGAATGCATAGAATCAGACTGGGCTCAAATCGGATTAAAGATGGAGAAGAATGCGCCGAAAAATGAACTTCGGCAATCCGCGGGCCCGCTACTATAACTCACAACCAGCTGCAGTAGCCAACCTGTGGTAACCGCAAAGGACCCTATGATTACCGCAGCTGACCCCTTAGTTACTGCACAGAGCCCTTTTCAGAATTCTTCCTGAAAACTGTTATTTTTTAGCCCTAAACTCCACCTATAAATACCTTGCACCTCATAATAGCTAAAGACACACAATTACATACTTTTATACTCTCTATAAAGCTTTCCAAACCCTATTTCTAAGCTTTCCAATCATTAAAACCCTCTCCCTAAACCTCCAAATCTCTAAAATCTCATTCCAAAACCTCCTCCATCACATAAAACCTCATTCATAAGTTTCCTAATCATCTCAAACCCTCATTCACAAGCCTCCTAATCATCTCAAGTTCTATTCTTAAGCTTCCTAATCAAGAAAAGGTTCAATTCAAGCCCTTTTCTTTCAAAGGGAATTTATGGTTCTCAAGCAAAGGTGACATCCAAGTCCCTTCAAGAAGAGTTCATACTATTCAAGAGTCCTTCCACAAGGAGTGCTCGTGATATCCCAAGGCTAAGGTGGAACTTAGATCCAATGCCAAGCTCACCCCCTGCGTTCCTCGTCGATGTAAGTCAAAGGTAAAAGTTCTTTCCTTTCCCTTTTCAATTTCAATTTTAAGATCTAAATCTGAAAAGATCTAATTTTTGTTAATTAAAATCTGACCTAAATAACAAATCCCTAAGCCCTTAAAATCAATCAAAACATGATAATAAAGGCTATGACTTAAAACCCCTCCTTCACAAGAAAGAAGAACTGTATGGGGTTTGATTCCCATTCAAAGGGATACACAGGCTTACCATCTCTAAGGCATTCAACTCTGCTAAAATTAACAACTTCTTCTCTCTATCACCTTCTTCACATAGTTTAGGGTTGAAATTACTTTGCTTAAATAAAAAATCAAAATTTTATTTCTTTTTAGTATAATTGTTTTGATATTCTCTTTCTTATTTTAGTTGTTTAGATTATATTTAGGGATTGTGTGCTTTTCCTAAAACCTATAAGAGCTAGAGGAAAGATCCCCTGTTTTAACATTTTGCCTTGTCATAATTTTAAGTAGTTTTTTTTCTTTACTATTCTGCATCTTATGATTATAATTATTTCATATTTGTCATGCATTGCTTGAGTAATATTTTTTTCATACATCATATTATACTTGTTTACGCATACATACTTCTTGTTTTTACAAAAGCTATTTCGTATCTAAGCCAAACTAAATTTTTTATATTGTTTTAACCAAAACCTAGTCCTGAAGCCCTCTTTGGTCATTCGAGGACTAGTGTTTTTCCTTATAAGTTTGAAGTCAATTAAATTGGATTTTTCCTTTAATTTTCCCAACTAAAATAAATAAAATTGAAGTGGCGACTCCTTTTCCAACTTACAAAATACAATTTTTCTAAACTCATAGCAGGTTCCAATCGTGATGTTTCTCCCAAGTGGGCATTTTTTATTCCCTTTAGCGGAATGGACTGGGTGCTCGGGTGAGGCCTCATAGTTAGGTAACAAATATTTATAGTACAAAGGTTGGGGGAAGAGTTTGTAATCTTCCGATGTGAGATTACTGCAAAAAAATGAAGAAAAAAATCATTTTTGTTCATGCTTGCTAGTTCATTGTCCATTTTTCATGATTCCAGTTGTATTGTGTTTGTTATTTAATCTCAAATAATCTAATGGTGATTTAGAGGTCAAAGGGATAGGTTTTGGTTCCCAAGACTCCATTTCCTGATTTTTCAATTTTAGCAATTTCAGCTTCTGGAGTTCTATTTACCTAGTCTAAGTACCTTTAAGGTTCAAATGTAATCTAGAGGGTGAAAAATTAAGAGTTCACATCTACCCTTAATGAATAGATGGAGAGTGTGTTGGGTTTAGGTTTTTATGGTCATTCTACCCATTCAAACACTTTGGGTAAGAGCATTTTAAAATTATAGAGTCTTTAGTCAATTTTCCACTTTAGTGTAAGAAAGTGACTTTTACCTAAAATGATTCGGCACTTTTGCACACACTACAATACTATACTATTTACTCAAAATATCATCAGTCACATGCACACCATTTTGCTATTCACTTAATCACAATTACATATAATTAGTCACTCTTAGTCACTTAATCACATTTTGGGCACAATGAAAATAATTATTAGACACAATCCAGGATTTTCACAGTGTAATATAATCATAGACAGTGTAAAAATAACATAACATCACTTCATTTGTAGACAATACATATATTGACCCAGTATAATCTAATTAATAGATACAACATATCAATAGCATAGACAATGTAGAATTACACAAATTATAGTGTAAAAATTATCAAAATGTAGTGCAAAAATTGTGTAGTCACAGTGAAACATTTTATACAGAATGCAAGGCATTATAATATCACAAACATTTTTCTTTTCGAAAACAAGTTTAGGCAAACTATTAACTAAATCTTTACTTTACTAGCATGGCCTAATCTTTTATGCTGTAAGGATAAGTCCTCATCTTTTGGAAAAAAAAAAGTAATGATTTTTATTTTCACAGTTATTTAGATCCACCATATACATTACCGTGATGATTATCAATGAATGCAATCTTATTAGTGTGAGGTCTTGCCCAAGTACTAAGTCCAATCCACTAAAAGGAATCCAAGTATTCATTAGGAAAGAAATCACGGTAAAGCCCTCGAACTTAGATTAATTGATTTTGAAAGTGCATATTGAGAATTGCCACCTTAATTTATTTAATTAGAGAAAAGTTAACAAAAAAAAACCTATTTGACTTCATTTATCATCTTAAAGGAAAAAATGCACTAGTCTTAAAACTAATGAGTATTCAAGGACTATTTTTTTAATTTATGCATGTACAATTTATTTATGATTCATGTCTGTTCATTCCATTCATCCATCCATAAAAAATAAATAAAAATTAAAAAAAAAGTAAAGAGGAAATATTAAGAATACAACAAAAATCAATTTAGGGGATACCTCCTCTAGCCCTTATAGGTTATAAGGAAGTCTCATATTTCCCAAACTAAACCTAGCATGAATGAACAAAAGAAAAACCTAACTATATGAATAAGGTTGTAAGGGAAGTTTGTTTATTTTATTTAGATTCGATGCTTGAACCAAGTATACTTGTATATTCCTCTGAATGGGACTCAAAACCCATATAGTTCTCCCTTGTTGCGAAGGGATTTTTTTAGCTAAAACCACTTTATCATTTTTGATTTATTGAGTTAGGTTGATTAATTGATTCATTTAGTTGATTACCAAGTGAATTAATTATTTTATATTTTCATTAACTAACTTAAGTAAATCAATTAAAAAATTTAAGGGTAAAAGTAGATCAATTAAAAGAGTCGAAGGTAAAAGAGAAAGAATTAGACAAGGAGTACAAAGGGGGAGAAAAGAATCCCAAGGAGGGAAAAATAAATAATGAAAAAGAAAAGGAAGAGGAGCAGGGAAAAATGCTTACCTTGCACTTACACAAGTTTGAGATGGAGGTAATAAGTCTTGGTAGGCAGCGAACTTGCCTCGAATAGCTGTGAGGTCTCGCTCGAGTACCAGTCTGATACGCTAAAGGAAATCAAAATACTCATTTGGGAAAGAACTCACAGGGAAGCCCTTGGGTTATCTTTGATAAGTTTGAAAATTGTTTCTTAGAGTTGCCACCTTAATTTTTTATTTGGGAAAATATAAGGAAAAAATCCATTTAACTCCAATTATTACCCAAAGGAAAAAAGATCACTAGCCTCGAAATCAAAGGGAATTCAAAGATTAGGTTTTCAGTTTAATTTAACAAAATAAGTTTTGCCAAGTAATATAAAGTAACTTAAAATATATTTCAAGAATAATTTAAAATGTATGAACAGTTTATAATATGCATGATCATTCAATCCACAAAGTTTATACATAATTAGAATTCGAAATAAGAGAAAGTTAATATTATAATGAAATCCCAAACTTAGGAGATACCTCCTCTAGCCCTTATGGGTTCAAGAGAAGTCAATATTCCCCAAACTAAGCTTAATAAAAAAGTAAAGGAAAGCAAAATAAAAACAAGTGAAGAAGGTTATAGGGGGGAGAGTTGGTTAGTTTTAATTGGATTCGATGCTTGAACCAAGCATGCCTACGTATCCCTTTGAATAGGAATCAAAACCCATGCAATTCTCCCTTCTTGCGAAGGGATTAGTTTAACCTAACCACTTTATCATGTTTTGATTAATTGATTAAAAGAGTGTTGAGTTAATTAATTAACTTGATTGACTACCAAATTGATTATTTAGCATCCTAAATGAATCAATTTGATTAACTAACTAAAAGTGGCAAAGAAATTTAGACAATAGAAAATTAAAGGAAAAATAAGCTTACCTTAGATGGTGGCTAGGTTAGGATGGCAGGCGGCAACTAGCTTCAAATGGCATGGTGGCTCACCTTAGATGGTGGGCGGTGACTAGCCTCTAATGGTAGGTGGCAGCTAGCCTTAGATGGCATTGCAGCTCGCCTCAGATGGCAAGCGGCAGCTAGCCTTGGATGGCATGGCAGCTCGCCTAAGGTGGTGGACAGTGGCTAGCCTCAGACTAGAGAAATGAGCCTTGGGCAATAGACTTACCTCAAACAGGTGGGCAGAGAGCCTTTAACTAGTAAGGTAAAAATTAAAGAGAAACCCTCTAACTTGCTTTGTGAAGCAAGGAGCAAATGCAAAGCAATTTGTTTGAAGTAATGCTTTTCAAGCTCTATAAGTTGGTGTTTTGAAGTGTGGAGAGACCCTCTATATAGGAGGAGGATTGGAGCTCACAATACACAAACTTTTGATGTGGGATAGTGGAAAAATAGGGAACTCACATGAATTGCCACACAAGCCTCTGCGACACCGCAGAGGGCTGTAAGGGCAATGCAACACACTGTGTAGTGCCGCACAGAGCTATGTAGTGCCACACAGGTCTGTGCAGCAACTGCATAGGGCTGTGTGGCAACCAGCCTTGCTTCAATCCATTTCACCCATTTCTTATCCATTTTTTGCGATTTTAGTTGCGTTGTACTCGTTACTTAGTCCCAGATGATTTGCAAGGGTTCAAATGTCAAAAAGAAATGTTTTAATTTTTCCATTTTGAGAGTTTTCAACTTTTGAAGGTTTGTTTATCGAGCCTAAGTACTTCTAACATTCAAACATATACTAGAAGGTGCAAAAATAAGGGTTCACAATAGTAGGCAGCAACCTTGCCTCAGATAGTAAGCAATGACTTACCTCAGACAGTAGGGAACTTACCTTGTACTGTGGGAAGCTTTTTACTTAATGGACTAGCTTGAGAAGTCACAACCCAGCTCACTTTGCAAGTAAAGAGCAATAACAAAGTAAAAAAATAAAAAGAAAAGAAAACTTTAGACTAAGGAGTTTATTCCTTTGCATAACAAGTTAAAAATATTGTTTACTATGAGATTGGAGTTGATAAAGTGACTTTTATTATTGAAATTGATACAGGGACTTGTATTTATAGTAAAAAGACAAGGGAAGGAGTTTGAAAAGTTTTGATGTGGGATTTTGTTAAAAATTTGATGAAAAATCAAAAAAATTTTGGAATAGGACATCGCTACCATACGGCACCCTTGTGATTCCGTAAGGGCTATCGGCAGTAGCTTCAGGCTAAGTCCACAGCATTGTGGGCTTTGTTGCTATAGTCTCAAGTCATATTATATCTTAATTTTATTTATTTTTTAAGATTTTTCAGGGTGTAAAATTAAGGGTTCATAATTGCTCACCCATGAGAATTGCTTGGTCTGTAAGGTGATTCTGATAATAGTGAACTTAAGGAAAAAGGATGGTAAAAAGAACCAAAATGATGTCTAGGTATGTGTTTGGACATGTTTGGGGAAAAGGCATAGTCAAAGGAACCAAATGTAAGGTAAAGAAAATTTTCCAAAAGGAACCATAAGAATATTTTGGTGATCACTTCTAAACATTTATGGGAGGAATTTGCTTGAAATATATGGGAAAAGGAACATAGGGATGTTTAAGCAATTACTCCTAAATATTTATAAATTGAATTTGGTTGAAATAGGTGAGAAAAGAAATCACAAGGATATTTAAGCAATAGCTCCTAAACATTTATGAGTGGACATGTGTTTGACTTTGACAAATAGGTAAGAGAATGGAACACAATGATGTTTAGATGATCGTCTTTAGAACTAATAGGTGGAATTGATTGATACATAAAAGTGAGGGAGAGAACCAAAGGAGTATCTAGACTAATGGTTAGATATTTTTGGGTAAAGGATATGACTATCTTTGATAAAAGGCAAGTAAAAGAACTAGAGGGATGTCAGGGTAAGACAAGTCTAGATGAAGGAGTTGTCCAACTATAAGTTAAATAAGGAAGGAAAAAAGGAACCAAATTGATACATGTTTAAGAATTTAGACATTTATGGGTGGAGGATCATAAGTGAAAATTAAAAAGGAACCATAAAGATGTCTAGGTGATTGTTGCTAGACAATTATGTGTGGAAGATCCTAAAGTTGTCTTAGGATGACATGCTTTAGAAAGAGAAACATCATCATATGCTAGGTTGATGAGAATAAGGCTATCTTAGGATGGTTTGATAATCCTAAGGTTATTCTAAGATGGTCTAATGTTGGCAATATTGATGGCACCAAATCCTAATTTGGAAACTTTGATTGACATCAATCTTGATTCAAAAATTCTGATTTGATAGTCTGTCTTGATTCAATAATTCAAAATGATGATCTATCATGATTCAAGAATTCAAATTGATGATGCATCTTGGTTTGAGAATTCATATTGATGATTCATCCTGGTTTTGAGAAATTTAGATTGATATTTCATCTAGTGTAAATTGCATCTAAATATGCAAAGGTTTTTATGAATTGAATACCTTGAACATATGAAAGGTCAACTTTGGTAGGAGAGTGTTGATCTTTTGGGAGGAAGATGCTCCCATTTTAGGAAGGATGGTGATTTGGAATGGAAGTGCCCCCATTTTGGAATGATGATAGCTTGGTTACTTAGTTTAGATTATTTAGCTTGGAGATGGCAGGGTTACACTTGATCTGAGTCAGGTATGAGTTTGGTTGATGGCTTAGTTAAAGGCTACAGGCTTATTGATTTGGCCTTATAAGAAGTTGGCTGGGTGTCACACAGAGATCTAGTTATGCTCGAGAGAATTCCAGTGTTTCTTCTAAGCATCCTAGGTCTCTTAAGGGATCCACATTTCTTTCTTCCCCTTCCTCTTGATGTCGTAGAGGAAGTTCTTATAACTAATTGCAGCCTTCTTAAAGAAGGTTATCTTCACTATGGCTTATATAGCCTAATTCCAATAGTACTGCTTCTACGAAAAATAAAAATAAAAAAAATACAAGTTTGTATATAATAATAATTAATAAATAAAATTCAAAATTAATTTATTAATAGTATGTATACATACTACTAATAAATTATTATATTTTATTATATGTTATTATAGTTTATTATATTTAATTATATTTATTATACTTATTATGTTATTATATAGTATTATCTATAACATATATTTTATTATGTATTGTTATTATATTTATTATTTTATCTATTTATTATTATATATTTTAGGAATTTTTAGAATAAATATATATCCTATATATTTCTATTATATCTATTATATTATTTATTATATCTAATATACTATTATATATATATATATATATATATATATATATATATATATATATATATATATATATATATATATAATTTTGAATTCTATATAATAAGTTATTCATTACCTGAAATTCCTTCCAGTAGAACTCTTTCATCTATTGAGGCACTGATTTCCAATGCATGCCTTTAGATCTCAACTGGTTCTTGAATATCTTGTAAATTGTCTAAACTAATTTAAGCGGATACATCTTGCAATTAAATCAGTTAAATGTTAGTTAAACAAAAAGCAAGAGATTATAAATTAAGAATTACATTAACAAATATAATACTTACACATCTCCATCCAGCATGAGATGCTGCCTATATCCCAAATCTAGTGATAAGAAAGTTAAGGCTGTGGATGGACTTGCTACAGTGGTAGGAATGGCTGCAGAGGTACTGGTGGTAGGTGTAAAAAATGAAGGATGGATAGATGAAAGCGTAATGGGTGAAGGAATGGTGGATGGAGGGGTAACAAAAGAAGGAACAGTGGATGGAGTGGTAACGGAAGAAGGAACAATGAATGGATGTGTAACAGAAGAAGGAACAATAGATGGAGGAGTAACAGAAGAAGGGATAATGGATAAAGGAGTAACAAGAGAACAAATAGTGGATGGAGGGGTAACAAGAGAAGGAATAGTGGAAGATGATGAAGATATAGGACCGTAGATGGAGCAGTAAACTTGGGAGGAGGAGAGGATAAAGGGATATGTGTGGTGATGGTTGAAAGGGTGAATGTGGGAGGTATAGAAGGAGAGATAGATAGTAAAGAAGAAAAGGTAGTGGGAAGTGATGCACTAGCAGTAGAAAGACTACTAATGGTAGCAGGCCCTCCCTGTACACGACACTGTTTTCAGGATGTTGATGTACTGTTACTAAGAGTATCTCCAGGAGTCAGTATAAGTCTCAAAGTCAACATCTATATAATTCATTAATTTTAATAAATTCATTCATTCTTTAATGGTAAATAAAAATTAAAACAAAACACAAACAAATTATGGCAAATTGATATGATGTATTTGCAGAAAAACAGTGTAAATATATATATATATATATATATATATATATATATATATATATATATATATATATATATATATATATATATATATATATGTATGTATGTATGTATGTATGTATGTATGTATGTATGTATGTATGTGTGTGTGTGTGTGTGTGTGTGTGTGTATATATATATATATATATATATATATTAGTACACAAGTTAGAAATGACTTAATTGATATATAACATAACATTTTAAATATAAAAATAATATTTATATAATATAGCAAAAAGAAATACACAATCACTGAAATACAAATTCATTTATTTATAATCTATTTCTTCGAACTCATGTTCATCTATGTTTTCCTCAGATGTCTTGACATCTGAATCAAATTCGGGTTCATTTTCTATATCATTATCATTTTCATCATGCATTTCAACCAATGGCTCATCAGTATCATTTAAAGTTGTAGAAGGCTTGTCATCATTAACTTCGAGCATAGGCTCATCAACTTCATCATCTTGAAATGGTTCTTCAGATTTTATACTTACTCCACTACCCTCCTTAATCTTTATATCTTTATGACTGATCTAGCTTTAATCTTGCATACTGCCTGCCAATCTGCTTTGTCTCATTGTAGACTCGGGTAGGAATTATAATACACTTGACAAGCTTGCATTACCAGTATAAATGGCTCATATTTATTGAATCGCTGCCTGTAGTTGACTTCAATAAGATTATATTACCCGTGAACTTTCATTCCCACATTTGGCTTTGGATCAAACCATTCGCACTTAAACAAAATAGTCTGTTTAATTGGAAGTACAGGGTATTCCAATCGCATTACATCCATTAATTGACTATAATAGTCAAATGCATTTTCAATGTAATTGGAATCGTTTATACATACCTTGCTATTTATTGATAACCTACTTGAACTTTGCTTTTCAGTATAGAACTTATAACCATTCATGAAGTAAATAGGATAAGTTGTAACATACCATAATGGACCCTTGGAAAGATAAAAAATGAATTGATTCATAATTCTATTCATAGGATCAATGGCCTATGACAAAAACAAACATATAAATATGATGGTATAGGATACAAATCTAAGATTAATTTTTAAGTAATAGTACTACATTAAACTTATATATGAATGAAACCACTGTGCAAATTCTGTCTCTAATTTTTTGTCTATATCAATTATTGCTATATTTAGCATAGTTTGCTTCAACATACCAATGTATAAGATGAAAGATTTTTGGGATCAAACATATATCACATGCAACAAAAACTAAAAATTTTAATTCTCAAAATCTACTAGGATCCATGCATTTCAATTAAATTGATTAACGTTTAGATAGTATACCTCTTGTAGTTAGCAAAAAACTTTTGGTGCAGTTGCGAATTTGGGCTCCACAAATCAAAATGAAAAGCCTCTTAATTTGGATCACAAGTGCTGCAATTTGAACGAATACCCTCTATTGGTATCCACACGGATAAAGCAAGAAATCGGATTTCAATGTGCCAGCACTAGCCTTCAAAATGTTTTTCAAGAACCCTTTTTTATGAAAAAATATGAATTTTTTTTTTTACTCTCTGTGTATTTTCTACCTCTCACTAGAAAAATATATCAGTTAATACAAAACCTAAAGATCATCTTAATTAGGTTGTTTCCTGATATGATCAGAAGACCTCAAAGGATAACTTTAACTATTAAGGATATACTCAGTTATTTCTAATATTTAAAATATTTATCTATATATAAATATAAATTTTAAATATTAAGTTTACTTTATCTTAATAAAGTAAATGTATGTAGTAAGAGTAAATTAGTATTAGGTTAAATTTTATTTATCTTCTAGTTCAATGAATCCAGACAACCTCTAATTTAATGAACTTAGACAATTTCAAGTTCAATGAACCTAGACAATTTCCAGATTCAATAAACCTAGACAACCATTAACCTATAGCCCATTTCAAATTTATTCTAAGTGTGTGACCCTATAGGTACACTGAACGTTGGCAGCAGAATTTTAGGCCCATAAGTCATAAACAGCCTCCAGCAAGGCATAATGACTACCCAAGTTAAGTGAAAATCAGTGATCCGACATAACCTTTCATAGTCCATGTTATAATCCTTTTGTCACTCGATATCATAATTGAACATGAGGCATGGATTATGTCACCCTCATATTGTTCAATAAGACTATTTATGGATCTCCAAGTAGACTGACTAAACAAATGACATTGATATCTCTCATCAATTAATTTGAGCACGGCCATGCATTTTTCTTAGTCTCGCTTGTCAAAGGGCCAAGAGATATCTCTCTCAAAAAGAGAGGGACAAATTCCTTCTCAATCACTCATATTCCTCTGCATGATTCACTATATATCCAACAACAGACTGTATTACCATCCTTTTATAGATGATGTTGGATTATGTCAAAATATAAAATTCCTCATGTAGGAATCTATGGTAATTTCAAGTTAGAGCATTGAATAACAATACTGTAATGAGAATTACATATGACATTAATCATGTAGCATTCTCACAGTGGGTTGGTCAAGTACAATATTCTCTAATATGTACTTATTAGCTGACGTGATATCTCATATACATAACCAGTAAAATATGATCATTAGTCAAACTACATACTAGTCTTAATTCATTATTGTTCCACCAATAATGTAACAACCCATACCCAGGCTAGGAGTTTCGTGACAAAATTGCTTGATTACAAACTACTAAGACAAAGTATGTGCTTCCATGAAAATTCATGTGTTATATGATTGATGAGTAAGTAGCATGCTAGATTAGTTGTAATATGAATAATATGAATTTTGGATATGAAATAAGTGATTTTGTGAAGTTCAAATGCATAAAATGATTTATTGCATACCAAGTGAATTTTCATGCATAAAGCGATTTTTAAGCATATAATAATTGTTATGAGAATTTTTAAAATATTTTAAATTAAATATTTTTGGGGGGATTTTAATGAAAATAAGAAGAAAAATATTTTATTTTTAATTATTTATAATCAGCCCATAAATTAGATTAAAAGCCCAACTCACCAAAAGCCCAACACACCAAAATACTCCTAACTTAGCTTATTAATGGCAAACTTATAATTTTGCACCAAAACCCTAATAATGACCTAAAATTTGGCCCCCTTGAGTTTAGGCAGCATCTGTTCTTTTATTCATCATATTTTTTATTGAAATATCTCTCAAAAAATTATCACTTAATTGAAATTCATAAGGTGCCTCCAAACCTTGCAATTTTGCGATCTTCTTCATAAGTTTTTCTCTTCTTTCAAGCTAGTATTTTATTTTTATGAAACTAATCATAAGTAATCCATATAGGGCTATATATTTACTATTTTTCTTCTTATTAAATTTTATCTAGATTGTATTTTTGAAGGAAAAACTGATTTCCAACTGTAAACATATCTCTTTTTTCGCAAATCCATCAAAGGTGAACAATAAACCTAAAGGTTGAAATTTTCATGCATATGTTCTTCAAAGGGGGAAGGGCAATGTGTATGTTGTTACATCCTAAATTGATTTTTGTTATGTTTACATGAAAAATATTGGTTTAAATCATGCGTTTACATATTACTGTAATGATCAAAAAGTGTGAAAAGCAAGAAAATTCATAGTTTTCCATGGCAACATAGATTCAACCTACCTTAGGATTTTGATCCCAAGGTCTATAATTTTTGTAAGATATATTTTAATGATTGTTGACATATGTATATGAATGATACATGATTTAATTACATGTTAGTTTAAGGAATAGCTCTAGGAAATGCCTAGAGTGTTTCGGCCTACCTAGGGTTTCCAAAACCCTAATTGTCATATTTGGCTAATATGTGTACTTGATCAAGTGACATTGAATTAAGTTTTATGATGTGTTAATAGTGAATTAATGATCTTAAATTGACTATGAGATTAATTATATGAATCGGTCAAAGGAGATAAGTATGACTCTTTCAAAGCTTACTTGTTAAATTGATGCATAGGGAAAGTATTAAGTATGCCAAGTTGGAAGTTAAATTGAATTAATATTAAGATTATGATTTATTGTGTATGGGTTTTCAAAAGTCTTGGTATGAATTATTATGTGATTTCATGTGAGCCTAAGAAAGCAAAGTATACAAGACTTAAAAGTCAATATGTTATATACAAGTGATGAGTGCACTTCTAAGTGCAACTCTAAGTATATGTGAATGATTTATGTGTATGGGGTAGTTATGGGATAGGATAGCATGATTTTAAGCTAATATTAAGTATTGAATTACAATGTTATGTTAGAGATTGAGGATTATTAGAAGTGTAAAGGCTATAGGTATTAAAAGCTAAGGAACCACAAGGTGAGTAAATATTATGTTCATGTTACAAGTACAAGTTATCATGATATATGAACCTTTGAGATTCTTGAAACCCAAGTTCCTTTCTATTTTCAATTATAATTATATGATTTCTTTGTTAAGCTTGCGTTGCTAAAGGATAATTAGTCCAAAATCATTTTTGATTATTCAATAATAAGAAAGAACCTTTGTGATTGTTGCCTTACCTTATATTCTTTCTGGAACCACACTGTTGCTTATCTTTTATTCAATAAGCTAAACTTCTATTGCTATTATGTTACATATGATTGCATTCTTTAATGCTATTGTTACAAGTGATTACCATTAGCTCTAGCTATGGTACCTATGAACCCTTTTATGCAGAAATCCTCATGCCGATGCAGAAAATCGTCGGAACCTATGCACATGGTCTTAACCTAATAGATAAGGGTAATGTATCCACCTCAGCTAAAAGGGTGGGTTCTAGCCATAGGGCCTGATCAACTTCATGCTTATTAAGTGATAGGAGTTGAAATTTGGTTTGATGCCACCTCTCCTCTATGTGTTTGA